>BGPR01000028.1:1509032-1532338 GCA_013235015.1 Araneus ventricosus | reverse complement strand
TTTCCGGGGGGATAATTTTATTATTTCCCTCTTTTTTGCCTGTATTGTTATTAGATTATACCATTATGTCCTTTAGAACAAAGAGTTGACACTGTTCATTCGAGCTTGAAATTTAGAAGAAATATAAAATGGTTCTCAGTTTATGGTAAAATTTATTATAGTTCATAAATATAAATTGTTGATTTATGAGTTCATTTCTCCTTTTTAGCTGAATAAGTTTCCTTTATTAAACGTAAGAATATTGTAAAAATATTTATTAAAAACCATTTTGTGTGAAATGCTGTTCCTATTTAATATAAAATTTAAATATTTGAACACTTATGTCCAACCCATCTAGATAGACGCGAAAATCGAAACAAATAACTTCTTCTTAAATGTTGTATATTATCAAACGAAAAACATCTCTGTTTGGAGTAAAATGAAAAAAGAGAAAGGAATGCAAAGGTTTTTTAATTTCTTTATCTATTTTATATATGCATATAATTAGGGTTGCCATACGTCCCGTATATACTGTCACGGTATTTCACTACTTAGTCACATATTACTGTCCCGTTTTCTCCCTAAACTCTGCTGAAAAGAAATAGAACATATTATTGCATATTTATAGGTAAGAAACATCGATATTGACAACACTGATATTCTATTCAACCAGTTTGTATATCTAAAAGATTATTTAGAGAAAAATAATACCAACCAAAACTACGAAGCAATTATGAAATTGAGTTTGCAAGAGAAATGACTGAAGTTTTTTGCAGATACAAAGTATATTGATGGGAAGTCATGTCTTATAAAGCTCTGCGAATACGTATTTGCCTTTCTAGCGAACAATGCTAATGTGGAGAGAATGGTTTTCCTAATGTCAACTCGGTGGTTGGAAGAAAGAAACTGGTTGTCAGCGGAGACAACTGAAGCAATTTTGATTTGTCATTATAATTTAAAAATGATTTGCGCCCAATTTTATAATTATGTGAAAGAAGAAAATGATACAATTAAGAAAATAAAATCACCTTTAAAATATGACGGGGCTAAAAAGTATTGCCTTGCATCTTTTTTATTATTCTACATGTTCATTTTATTAGATTGCTTGAGCTTTATTGCTTTTTTTATCAGAATAAAATAAACCATTACCTATCCACTTTTTTCATGTTTTATTTATTTAGCACTTAGATGTCCCGTATCAATAACTGGAAATTATGACAATCCTACGTATAACGTCATGAAAAATAACATAGCATATATACTTTGTCAAAAATAAAGTATAATCTTTTTAAAACTGAGGGAAATAAATATTAGAAATCAGATAAACAACAATATAAAAATTAGTTTCAAATTGAAATAAGAAAGATAAACATAGACCTAGAATTAAAAGCATAAGTAAGTTATTTTACGTTACACATTTGCATCACCATAGAGGTTTTTTTTTTTTTGAGGGGCCTCAAAATAATTTTGCGCCTCGGGCCTCATATTGTCAAAATCCGCCACTGAGTATTAGAGAAACTAATGAACAAAATTTTATCCACTTCTCAAAAAGGTTCGCCATGATTGGCCCATGCTATCTATTGCTCTATCCCATGCTATTGGATTTGAACTGGCGAGTGATATGTTGTAGGAAGGGTGAAAATTTCGGCCAAGTTCGTAGATGGGCCATCCAGCTTAAAGCGGGTGGAAATGGTGAGGGTTTGAAATTTTCATTTCTCCATAAACATCCTTATGATTGAAAATAAAAAAATAATTTAAATTAGACGAAATATCGCCTCAACATAACGAACAACTGTTGTACTGAAAGTTTTTCGATAGCTGCAATTGCTTGAAAGTTTGGAAATTAAAAAATAATTTTCAACCCCTAACTTCGACTGTTTTTTTAAAGCTTAATCTTCGTCCTATGCTTGTGACACCTTGTTGGAAAAACTCTCACCAGTTGCATTCTCTTTCATCCGTATAGCTCAAACCCTTACGAAATTAGAGGAGGAAATGGGGGAGGGGGATGCAATTTCCTTTTCCTTATATCCCCGAACAAAAGGAATCTACCTTCGACTTCCGGCTTGCCAACAGGAATTGAATTCTACTCACCTCCTAGAACTCTTGTCGTACTATCTGGGTATTTATACAGTAATTCGACAGGTTTGATATGAGTTGTTTCGATCTTCTTGATGTCTCTGAAGACTGACTGCGCCATCTTCTCTTCCTCTTTCTCCAGGCTTGTGCCTATTTCGTCTATACCCAGAATGACGTTGATGTGCTCCCTGCTACGGAATGAATGAGGTTCGGGTTCTTCTTCTTCCTCCTCTTCGTAAATGTTTTCAATAGAGTCATCTTCTTCCTTCTCTTCTTCTTCAGACTCAGCTTCTGAAAATACAAATAAAAATTATGCTTGAACTGTGTACAAAGAATAATGAACATTAAATAATAGTATTTTAAAAAGCACGCTATTATTAGTGTACTAAAATGTGGTAAGTACTTTTTAATCAAATCCGCTGATTAAAGGAAAAATCGGCAAAAGTCTAAAACGCTAAGTTTCTATTCTAAACAAATTTGAATTTTAATCCCGTTCACAATATATTTTAATTGTTAAAGAATGTTTAAGAATTTTCTCTCTTTAGATTCTCATTATGGCGTAATCTGATTATATTGTTTTCAGACATCATTTTTTATCAAAAAAAATTTTACCGTGACTCTAAAACTCGAGAACCAACAGGAAAATGAATTATAAGGAAAAAGAAAATAAACTAAAAATAGTAATTCAACAAATTTCAATGAAATTTTTCATTTCAAGTTGATTTTTTAAATTTTTTTCAAAAATATTGTACAATCTGATAAAAGAAGTCTCTATGGGAGTAATCGCGACCCCCCAAAATTTTAGTCCACTTATGGTTGCGATTCTCAATTTAAGAAGTTCTGCTCTAATAAGATAAACAATAAAATTAATATTAGCTATAATATATTTTTTTAACTTCTTCGTGTACAAATTTGTGAAGGAGGCAGAGTGCTCAAAAACGAATGGGAATTCTAAAACGTAGCCTGTCCAATAAACACGCAAATTGAGTCCATAAATACTTTAATTTAGAAAATTCAATGGCACATCAATACTTTCCCCTTCAAATTACTCCCCATCTGAAGCAACACGCCTGTTGCATCTCACTTTTCATTCTTTAAAACATCCATGGTTGTCTTCAGAAATCTATATCTTCAGCTACTTCGTCGTTTTAAGTTTTAGCGGCTCTACAAAGTCCCAGCTCCAACCCGCATGACCATTTTGCATTCAAGAACAAAAAGTTATCACAGCTACTAAGTCTGGTAAATAAGAAGGATCATCTAGCATAGTGTGGGCGAATTGCGGTCAGGGGAAATCACTGCTGAAATGTGTAGGACGTTGGGGCAATTAATGCATGCAATTTTCCCAACCCAAAATGTTTTGTCAGAATCTTGTGCACAGCATCCCAAATTCAGTTCTTCATCAGTCATGCGGACAGTGTATCTACTTTCAGAAAGCTTATCAGCTCATCTTCAGTTTTGATTATTTCAACGGTCGTCCTTCTCTTGCATCATCCTTGCAGTCTTCACGGCCCCTGAAAGAAATGCTTGATCCATTTGAAAAGAGCTGTTTTTTTCAATGTGTTATTTCCATTAGCAGCCCTCAACTTAACCCTTTCGACCCTAATGAGTATATACGTCCTGGAGATTACACTGCATTCTCTTTTTAGTAAATAAATCACACTTTTACATTTTTTGTCTAAAATTACTTTTTAACTACTTTTTATAGTTAAATTTTAATCCTGTAAAAGTCGGGTCGAAAGGGTTAAATTTCACAACAGTTTTTTCGTGTCACCAAAAATTTGATGTTGAATCTTTGTTCATCAATTTCCATCGTTGATTAATAAACAAGGTGTCACAAAACAATCGAACTTTTAGCTGTAAACTTACCTCGAGGGTCTGGGAGTTACTGACGCTCCACTAGCAAACAGAGCAGATAGTGCAAATGGGAAAACACATCTCTTGACCGTCCTACTGGCTTAGTTGGTTTATTTATTGGGCCGACTACGCATAGCTATACAATATTGGAAGCTACAGTAGCATTTGCAGTTATTGGTGTGCTTTTAATAGGCCCGTACAGCATACTTGAGCGCCTGAACAGACGAAGCTTGAGGACGTTTTGCCAGAACTTAGGAGGTCCTGCAATCGTTACTGGTTCCAGCACGATGGGATTCTTTCCCATTTCAGCTGAGGCGTTCTTCAACTCCAAAAGGTGACACTTGGCTAATGGTCAAGTGGACTTGGTGGCCCCATACATTTGCCGACACGATCGCTGGACTTATTAGCCCTGTTTGCTTTTTCTTGGACCACTTGAAAGATTTGGTGTCTGTTACTCCTTGGACAATGATGAGCATAGTTTCGCAAACTGCCAAGGCCATCCAAAATACCCCGGGAATCTACCAGAATGTTCATAATTCCATGATCTGATGAAGTCGGGCATGAGTTACAGCTTGTGGGTGCAACTTTGAACACCTCCTGTCTCCTCTTTGTATTCGCAAACATTTATCGATAAAATGCATGTTGTTCAGTTGTGTTTGTTCATTTCTGGTATTATCTGCACGATAGCATGTGATAATGACGTTCCGACCTTAACCCTATGACTGCTTATCCCATACTTTTCAAATACGTTCAACTATTCTGCAATAAATGATCCAAAAGTTTCTAAAATCATCCTATAGAGGGTAATTTTCGCTAAAGGAATTAAATTTAAAATTGTTAATACATTAAACATGAAATATTGAATTCTGTAAAACTTCTTGATTCTAACTTCTAATTTTTTAATTCAAAAAATGGTCTAAATTTAATGCAAATTGTGTATTTTTAATCTTTGTACAAAGAGAAAACATTCCAATTTGCATAAATGCAAAGAACACATCCGAAATTCTACTATTATATTAATAATCCATTTAAATTGAGGCCGGTGTTGTCACTGACAGCTGTGATGAATGACAAGAACGTACGTTGATGATCAAGTTTTTCTTACGAAAGCCATAGTTATGCTACAGCTGCTGTTCCTGAAATCGGTCGGGCTAACAAATTATTGCAAGAACCGATACCATCACAAGCTGTAAGAAAATCGATAAAAAAAAGTGAAACCGGATGTTTAAATTTTCAGTCTGGCAAGATGACATATGAGGTAACAAGAGAATGGTTATAACATGTTTGAATATAGACTAGCATTATTCTAACAACAGGGGACAGAAGTGGATGGCAACGACGTCCCTTGCAAAATATATAATATTTCTCGGATACCGGAATGCTAAAATATTTTGCATTTAAAATGGCCTACAACATTCTTCATGCCTGGACGGTATGGAACATTCATGGTACTTTGTAAATCAATTCGTGACATGAAAACTGTTTTGAAGGAAGAAATTCAGAATTTTTTTGGAGAACCTGTCGAACAGTTTCCTGCGTGAAAAGATAAAAAACGTCTCATGAACTGCTGTTCAGATCCAAATCCGAC
The DNA here is from genome assembly GCA_013235015.1 of Araneus ventricosus. Lineage (NCBI taxonomy): Eukaryota > Metazoa > Arthropoda > Arachnida > Araneae > Araneidae > Araneus > Araneus ventricosus. Next base: position 1,526,841 of record BGPR01000028.1, on the reverse strand, counting down.
ACATCCGAAATAGCACGCTTGGAGAAAGTTTGTAAAACCCACGAGAATCAAGTGCGTCCAACCTAAATATCAGCTGATATGCAAATCACATCACTAAAAATACGGTGATGTCTCATCACTTTTTGTAAACAGTTTAGTAAAACCGAGAACGAATATTTTTTAAACATAGAATGAGGCAATCATGTACCGAACATAAAACAGATGATGTGATTGCAACTGTTTATAAGAATACTTTTATATTAAAAACAAGCGGGGTGTTCTTCCCTCGACTTTCTCATATGCTTACACAATATGGCTCCTTTGCTACTTTACACTACGACACACCCCTGACTCCAGAGATAAAAATATCCGATTTCAAGTTTGGATAGGTGTGCGTAGAATTTTTATTGAACAAATAATAATAATAAATAAATAAATACAGTGTTTAAACATGGACGAATTACATGTGATGATGAAATAAACAATGAAGTGCTATTTACAGGTAAAAATAAAAACTCGTGAAGCCAAAACAACTTTGAGATAGGCACCAAAAGCTCACTTCTATTAAAAAACTGGTAGGAGGTCTGATTAAAGTGAAACCACATGCGTGGTCCCTGGTATTGAACCTCTAGTGGAAGGTCTTGATGATGGAGTGAAATCTGGGTCCGTGTCCAGGTCACTAAGGTTGGAAGAATCGATTGCGTCCGGTTGCAGTTTGATGATATCCTCATTATCAGTGAAGAAAGAAATCAATTTAGCTATTTTTATTCTTGACAGTTTATTTAGAAATAAGTTTTTCCACCAAAGGAGCGTATGTTCGGCACTTGGTTTGCTCCTTTGATACTGAGCTTCATCGCATAGAAAAGAGAATCGATAAGCCTTTTAGAACAGTACCTCTTCCTGTCGACCGATTGGGTTCAAAATTTGACACTGATCTACACTGTTGGCGTAAAGATCATATACTAAAATTTAGGCATCTAGCTTGCTGCATCTTTGAGTTATCGTGTCCACAAACGCAAGAATAGACAGGCTTAAGGCAGTCAACCTGAAATTGGATTTTGACAAAATCTGCTGGTTATAAAACCATACGCCAAATTTCATACATTTTTTCTTTACGTTTCTGAGTTATCGTGTTCAAATATACAAGAATAGATAGACTTACAGGCAGCTAACCTGATAATGGCTTTTGACAAAATTTGATGCTCATTTACAATTCTGGTTATAAAATCATATGCCAAATTTCAGCCATTTTGGTCTTTGCGTTTCTGAATTATTGGGTTCACATGCTCAGGAAACGGCAGACAGACTTCCTTTGACGGATTTCGTCCACAATTTTACAGAAATTACGATTTTGCTATAAAGACACATACCGAATTTCATCATTCTAGCTCTCTAGCTACTTGCGGTTTTGAATTATCGTGTTTACATACACAGGAATAGGCAGACATATAGGTAGCCAACCCGATAATGGATTTTGACAAAATTTGATGCTCGTTTGCAATTCTGGTTATAAAATCATATGCCAAATTTCATACATTTTGCTCTTTGCGTTTTAAAGTTATCGTGTTCACATGCTCACGAAAGGGCAGACAGACAGACTTTCCTTTGACGGATTTCGTCGACAATTTTATAGAAATCTATGATTTTGCTGTAAAGACACGTACCGAATTTCATCATTCTAGCTAGTTTCGTGTTTTAGTTGTCGTGTTGACAGATAGACAGATGTAATTTCAAAAATGGATGTTGGGATTCATGGAGGTCTAAAACGTGGAGATTCATGAACATCTCGAGGTCGAAATTTTTGACCATTACAATGCTTTCTCTTTGTATACTTCGTATAAGAGCAGGTAAAGGTTTATTATACGCCTGGAAATTTAACATCTATCATAGATTCTAAGAATTTGGATTTGATAAAAATTAAAAGTACATTTTGGGGGGTGTAACAACCCTTGACATAAAACTTTTTGCAACACTGCTCGTCTGAATTGACTTTTCTATGCCGTTTACATTTATTTATGCTTACATTTTTTCTTTCTATAATTGAAAATTATCTTCATAACTTTGATGTGTTAAAACAGCATTTAATGAAAGGTGATTAAAAAATATGGGCCAAACTAGAAGAGGCAGTAGTACACACAAAACCAAGCACGTTCCGTAATATAATAAAACCGTTTATAACGATATTGTAGGGATCTAGAATAAATATTGTTAGTGGCAGGTTATCCTTGTAGACAGTTTGAGGAATTACGCACCCAATGTTTTTGAGCCTATGGATGTACTAATTTTATTGCATTTATTGATTTATCTTACAAATACTCGCTTATATGAAACTGTATTTTATAAACTTTGAATCATTTAACTTTTTGAGGAACTTCAAAATGAAATGTCAAATTTTAGTTAACGTTGTCATTACGGCATTACTTTAAATCGTTTTCGTTTGCTTTCCTTTTTCGTCGCGTCGAGCAAACGCAGCGCACTGATTAGAGAGTCTCCCTCTAGGCGGCCACTGAAAATTTTTAAAATTCTCTAAAACAGCGATATTCATAAATCGGTTACATTTAGTCGCAGAAGAGTGGAAACTTTTTATTTAAAATGTTAATGTGTCAAAAATATTTTACTAAATATGACTAATAAGATCGGGGGACTTGACATCGTAACTTCTTCAGCTGCATATTTATTACTCAAAAAGCATAAAATATAATTCTTTCCGTCATTTAAATCATTTTTCCATTTGGAAGAATATGTCTATCTATTACGGTTTAAAAATTAGCTAGTGGGTCACGTTTAGAGTGGACATCCTACATATAAATTTGCTACTGTAGCAAATATATTATCTGTTATTTAATAATTCTGTAGTGATTACTAAATTTTTGGCAATAAGATATAAATGATAGTTTATTAATTATCAAAGAAATTCTGTAGTCTCATTCCTTTACCAAATTAAAAGAATGTACCTGATGTGTCTTCTGTTGAGTCTGGTTCCTCCTCAGGGGACGCTTCTTCAGGAGCCTCATCGGTAGCCTTTAAAGAGAAAGATTTTGTTTACACTCTTTGATCAAATAAAGCCCTCGAAATTGCGAGGGAGGGATGAAAGATGCAACCGCTTATTTTCATCCAAAACATTTTCATGTGACAGAACATCTACTACATATTACAAGGTGGCTGAAATATGATCGGGACTGATTTATTTTCAAAAACCATTATTGCCAAACATTTACTTGCTCATGTCAGTCTTCAAAGTATTCTACTCCGGAGTTTTTCCAACGCTCTGGAAGCATCCTGATGCCCTTTCCAAAAAAGGTTTTCGTTTGGCGGATCATGCCCTCCTGAACAATCTGGATAACGGCTTTGTAGTCTGCAAACGGCATGCCTTGCGACAGGTAGCCCTTTCTGAAACACCACTCAAACACACGGATCCGTGAGAGACACTCTTACCCATACTTTTGGAGTCTGTTGTGAGTTTCAGATGGCAGAACATTCTCTCCAACTAGGATTTTGATCACAATACTTTGTTTCAAGCTCAGTGGCACTCTCTGTTCGCTCATCACTCTAGCAACTCCCAGACGGGATTGGACAGGTTCTAACTCGAGTAAGAGGGAGTACTCTTTCAATGTCACACAACTGCTGCACAGTACGGCTTGTTTACAAACAAATCAGTCCTCGTCAAATTTAAACCACCTTGTAGTTATTGGTATATGCTTAATTTTTTCTACATAGTTGATGGCATTATCCAAGTATTTGAGCCTTTGTGACCACGTTCCACTCGAACCTTATTTAGGACAGGACAAACAGAAGCAAGGGGATGGAGGAAAGGTCAAGGCCAAAGCCAGCGTTGCCAACGAGCACACCAAAACATTACCTTTCGGCTTACACGAATTGTATCTTTTCTTTTCAAACAGGTTTCTTACTTTGTTAGATTGATACCGTTTAGGTTTAGTTAAGTTACATTAATGTACCGTTTTGAAGGAACACGAGGGCTATTTTGGGAGAGATCGCGTAATTTTGAACAATTGTCATATGACGAGAACGATACCAGAGCCGGCACCCCTTTTCCAAACTTCCACACCACACCAGCGGAAGAAAATTTGACTCTCGTCATCAGATTTAACGCTCACCAGACCCACATAGGCGAAGGTTGATGTATTTGGACTTCCTAAACATTTTTTTACTGTACAGTGATAGAAAAGTAGTTTTAATAAAAAAATATATTATTTTATTCAGTTAATCTATGTTTAAAAAATATAATTAACTTTTTAAGAACTACAGTTAAAAGAACAAAAAAAACCTCAGATTATTGAAATTGTGTAATCGGTCCAATTAAAAAACCGCAAATTGGAACACCAGTTTCTTTCAGCGCAATTACGGCAAAAATATTTTTTGATTCTCAAATTCACAGCAGCACACAATGAATAAACTCAAGTATGACATTTTATGCAGCGTATCATTTCTTCTACCCTGGTTTCTTTTTATATATGACACAAAACCACGTAGCCTTTGTTTTTGTTCTTTTTGAACCAACATTTGATGTCTTAATATCCCTTTACTGTTCCTTTTTTTTTGGGGGGGGGGGCTTGTTCCTCTTCCAATTTATGAAGACTATTAGTGATTATAACTTTCAAGGCTATTCTTCTAGTTTGAGATAATAGTGCAATTGAATTAAACATCCAATTTAGACAACTGTTTATGGTTGGATCTGAGCACTTTTCGGACTAAACAAAACAAAAAAAAACGTTAACTTATCTTTAAACTATTTTAATGAAACTATTACTGTAAATTGGAGCCAAAAAAGCTTCATTTTACTTTAAAACAGCGTAAGGACTACTAATCTTCTGTTAAAATATTTAATTGATGATAGCTAAAGTAATGCTTTTCTTTGACTGCAGTCGCGTAATGACTCTCCAAATCACATTTACACCGTTGCAACATAAGTTGTCTATTTTACAACCCAAATATTTAATAGAACCGAGGTTACGATAAAGGTTTAATTCAGGGAACGGTCAAAATACGGCAATTCTCTCGGTACTGCGGATCTTTGGTGGAAGCGGGTTTCGAACCTGAAACTCACCAGCCTCGAGGCTGAGGAGTTCCAGGTTCGAAACCCGCTTCCAATACGAGACACTACCACCAAGCCACCTCCACCTGCTTATGTAAAAGGATAGCTATCTCACTTGAACATTTTATTTGATTTATTCCATGTTCAGGCGAGAACTGCTATATTTGGGTTGATCCAGATATTTATTTGTTCAAACATTTGAAAAATAATTTCTCTTTTTAAGAATTTAATGAAAGAAGAAAGCTTTGACTGAGCCTGAATGCCTACGGATTCCTTGCTATAAACGCTGACAGCTCAAGTTGAAAGCTACGAGGACCGAATCGTCGGTGAATGAAGTAATAACCAAAAGTGAGTTGCCCACGCCCTGATTAAATATCTGGTATTTCATACGGGAACTGAAAGTGGAGTCCTAATAGCCATCACCGGACACGGCCCAACCCCTCACGTGGGAGGTACGTCTTGTCATCGGAGTGGAAGTAACTCAGCCCCGCACCGTTACTTTACCTAATAGGGAAGCGAGAAACCGCTTACATATCCGGCGGCTTCTGAACCACGTACTCGTGTTGCCCTCCGATGGGAGTTAAAATCCTCTTGCCTTGAACTCGAGGCATTACCACAAGCCCACAGCGGCGCCATGAATGAAGAGTTGCAGAGTTTCAGTGAAAGCCACACGAAATTCGCTTTAAATATATAGTTTATTACACAAATCAATTGGCTGTTCGTGATTAAAACTTATTTTTGTTCAAATATATGAATTGCTTTAACGTTAGATTCAGAACTGTTTAACTGGGTGTAATAATACATTGCGGAGCTTTCGCTGTACTAGTGGTCTTAAGTTAGTTACATACACATAAATTTCGATCGTATGGTAAAATATCATAACATCAAATTCTTTTAGTGAAAGAAGAAGCGTAAGAGAGCTTGAACCCAGTTCCAACTTCACACGGTAACGATATGACCGCTGTGTTATTGCCGATACAGTGCTGTTCATAATGATTAGAACGACCTGTTAAAATTTCATCTTTTGTTCATAAAGTTTTAAAAACTTGATAATTTGCCTATTTGGGTTTTTTTTTATCTTGTAGTACCTTATTTTAACCTCCATAAATGCATATATGCATATAAGTTTTAGTTATTTCTTAAAATACCTCCATTTTTAGAAAAGACTATTGTTTTAAACAGCATATTTTAGCTGTTCATAATTATTCGAATGGCTGATGAAGAAGGCTATATTTAAGTGAGTACTAATGGAATTTGTTTTTATTTTTGTAAATTTAAAAAAAATTAATAGACTAATTTACTAGGTAATTATTTTTTGCCACGTGAAGCAGTCAAGCAAATAGCAACGCCCAAGAGTTTAGAGATTTCTGTTGAACTTCTCCATCGCATCATTGAAGAGCGAAATGAAGAAGATCGAAGAACATAGAATACATCGAAACCAAGAGAGGCAGAAAACAGAAAACAAGTGCAAGAGAAGACTATGATTGTAAAATTGGCACAGAAAAAGAACGATTTATCGTCATGTGAGATTTTGGAAGACTTGAAATTGTTGACAGTTCGCCGTAGAATCAAGAACGCAGGATTGATCAGCTGTGTCCAAAGAAAAAGTCCATACATCTCAATATAAAATATTGCACAGCGCTTGGCCTTTCCAAAAGAGCATATTTCGAAGGGTTCACAATTCTGGAGCAGTGTTTTATAGTCAGACGAAAGCAAATAACAGCTTTTTGGATTTAAAAAAAAAGCGTAAAAAAGCCTAGTGACAGATGAATATCCTACAGACAGTAAAACATGGAGGCGGAGATGTGATAGTATGGGGATGTTTTTCCTCTAAAGGTTTTGGTGAAATTGTGATGATTGACGATAAAATGTCTAGAAGTATCTAAGTCTATATCCTGTCGCAAAGAAATCCATTACAAATTTGACTGTGGGTCAAAGGTATATCTTTCAACGAGATAATGACCCAAAACACACTTCAAAGATTGGCAAAGATTATTTCTCAAGAAACAAGATTAAGGTACTGAATTGGCCACCACAAAGCCCATACCTTAATCCCATCTGAAATTTATGATCAGTTTTGAATCAGAAATTGCCTTTCGAAGAGAGAAAAATTAAAAATTAATTTTTTGAGACAATCAAAGATGAATGCTGCAGTACCAACCAGTAGACAACGCAGAAACTGGTTCACAGCATGAATCAAAGTCTGAGAACAGTTATTGAACGCCACAGGAGGACCAGCTAAACATTAAACACCGATATTTAATTTTTAAGAATTGTTATGTTCAAAATCAAGTGTTTTGGCGCAGCATGGCCAAAAATGGCTTTTGCACATAAAACCCTAAAAATTATTATATTAACTTTTCGTTTAAGTTTTTGATCGGTGGAAGAATTTTGAACAACACATAATTAAGAGTTATATAGAAATGTTCCTATTCTGATATATTCTTGGATGGAATTTGAGTTATTTGAATATTTTTCTAATGAATAAGATCGAATTAATAGTAAAATTAATACATTTCAGATATAAATAAATAAATAAAAAGTATAAAATTTTCCTTAGCATTGTAATAATTTTGAACAACACTGTACTTGCCGATTGCCGAATAATATTTTTCCATATAATCGATATCGATGTGTGTGCAACTAGTCTTAGAATACAATGACGGCACAAACCTGATATACAACGAATTAGATAACCATCATCTAAGCACTTCTGCTCAGTTTGGAATAGCTACTGCTACATGATTTTTTTCAAACTTTTAGCATATGAGGTTAGCACTCCCGATTTGCATTTTCGGCCACGGTAGATTAGTTTCGACTTCAGAATCGAAAGACCATCGGAGATCCGTCTTGAATGTGCACGTGGAATCCGTCAGATGTACTCGCTGTTTTAGGTTGGGAAACCCTCCGCGCTTTTGCGCCTGCGCCAGTTGGCTATGATTTCACCAAAATAGGGATGAGGTGAAAGATGGAGGATATGTTTAGTTTTAACTAAGCAATGTGTAGAAACATTACACAAGTTTGACAACTAAAATAAAATAGAACTATTCAAAAAGAAAATGAACATAAACATCGGAAAAGAATGGGTAAAAAATAACGCGCCTGAGAAAGAAATCCGGAAAGTGCTCTTCTTACTGCTTAGCACTCCTCTGAGGAGTAAAATTGCACATAAATGATAGGCGCGGTTTTCTGAAACGAACAGTACTCACGTTGGTGTAGTTCTTTCAATATGACCACAATTTCATTCTGTACACAACAATCTCCATGTCGATTCTCCCTGGATCTAACCACATGAGACTTTTTCTTGTGGGTTGTTTATTTGAAAGTCGAAGGTCTATCTTGGTGGGGTCCCGACCTTGTAGACCTTAAAAGATAACATATCACGATTGTGCTGAGCATCTCTGGTGACATGTTACGTTCGGTCATCGAGAATGCTGCGAACAAGATGCAGTGTGTAGTCCACGAGAAGGTTGGTCACAGTGAGAAGGTATATGCGCTTGTCGAGGAAGTGCTTTCATTAAATAAAGTGTAACGGCGCACTGAAATATCATCTCTGTAACCTTTTAGGGCAGTTCATTTGCTGTATTAAAGCGGAGTTACACTGAAATTTCTGCTTTGTTATTCATTTGTCTAATTCTCAGTTGTGTAGACTACTACAGCGCCACATTTTCTCCTATCCCCGACTTTTGGAACTAATTTTTTTCACAGAATCTTTTCCCCCAGTCTCCATTAACCTCCCAACCAAATTTGGTGGAATTTCAGCTGATAGATCTAGCTACAGATGGCTCTGCATAGTATCAGTTTTAAAAAAACACCCTGTATATTTGAAACAAGTCAATTAACACTAACAGTCTGTTCGCAATGAAATAATATTTCAAACTGACTCGCATCTCACTAGAAATATGCACAGTTACAATTTAGAGACATATTTGAACTTGCAAAAATTCATCCGATAATGCATGTTCGTAAGGGAATTGTACGGAAATTCACTGTATTTATATTCACCCCCTTTGCTATTTTTTTAATGATTTATGTTCTATGCTATTATTCATATGTTTTAAAATAATAATAAAATTCAGGGCTTTTAAGTGCAGCTTTTGATGACGTTTCATCGTTAAGGGGCAATCTATTGGAGGGTTCTGATAAACTAAAGAGTTGTAAAGGGTTATACTTAGAAAGAGCAAAAACCTAGTTTAGAATTTACTTTGGATAAGTAGTACAATCTACCATCAGAAGCGGTTAAATATAATGCCTCAGCAAATTTCTGCATCTGGTGTTTATTTTGGGACCAAAACAAACCTGAAAATTCGGAAGGAGAGCTGACAGTTCATTTTTACGAACTTTTTGTCGGCGTTGACGTTCTCTGAGTGTTGAATCTAGGTAGTATTTTTACTATTTGAACACTTTTCTCTAACTTATTTCATGTTTCTAAGGATGGAATTTTGTCATCCATTTTTTCACTCACTTCCTGATGTTCTAGAGTTTATAAACTTGGTACACTTGTGTGTTCTCGATGAAAATACACATTATAATATTTTCAGAACTTTATTATCAGTGAATCAATTAATTTAATAACATTTTAATTCTATACAGGTGGTAGTGAATTTGAGAAAAATTTATTTCAAGATTCCTTTATATTTATAGTAACGAATTACAAATTAAAGATTTAAAAGTAAGAACCAATTCGAGTAAAAAATAATTCTACTTTTTCTACGAATACAAGTGTGTTTTTAAAAATTGTAAATGTCGAATTTGTTTCAGATAATGTTCTTTTATATTACAACTAGCAAATTAAGTGTATTTCTGATCTATGAGCTAAGAAACCTTGACTAAAATCTCCTTTCATAAATATTTGTTAGAAAGTATTTAGAAGCGCAATTCATTTAGCAACTTATTGTAGTGTCAAAGAATTCAGAAAACACCCTTTCAATTAAGATTAATGCGTATTTGTATTTTAAAGAGATTCATTTCTAAAATCAAATTACGGCTCACTATCAGCCAACTTGACCCAAAAAGTTGCAATAGTAACTTTTCGCAAGTTCAGAAATCGATAAACCAAATTGATTTTACCAAACAAGCTTCAAATCAGTTCTGAAACAGAATAACTTTATGAGAACAACTCAAAGAGTTCGAAGCATTTCGTCACGGGAATCCGATAGAAGCGAGAGCTTAAAAAACACTATTAATGGACTTTTAACCTTTTGAGGACGGCCGCACGGGAAACGTGCGGTTCGATCTGTCCGACGGTTCTCAACGTGCGTGGCTGCTCAGGGTCGGCGCATTTTTTCTAGTTAAGCCTTATTGCCCTAAAGCTGGTGTCACGCCGACGTGACAGTTGGTAGCTAAAAGTCACAAGAGCCGGCACGTATTTGTGACAGTGGGGGGAGAATGTGTTCAGCAGCTCTCACGTCCGCGTGACAGTCGTCCTCAAAGGGTTAAGACAGTCATTCACGACCGCTCCACTTCAAGCAAATGGCATGGTAGCTTTCCCACCATTCCATTTTTTAGCCCATACATTAAGGCAGGTCATTCACGACCGCATCACGTCACACAAATCCATTATGGTCCGGTATTCCAAGTGAAGTGATGGATATTGGCACGGGTTGGATATCCAACCTTACGCTCCACACCACGCCAATTCTGACTGGTTTTTCACATTGGCGATCCGTTTTGGCGCGGAGCGGTCAAATTTGCGTGGCGTGGAGCGATTGGGAATGACCAGCCAAGATTTTTTTTATTACCCAATTTCATTTATTCTTTGAAATCTGAATTAAAAAAAAAGCCAATGTTATAGTCTATTATAATTACAGTGATTTAATTTGTGCCTTGAAAATATGTGACTAGAACCAAATAAATAGCCAGTTGATTTGGAGATACATTTTTCTCAATATACCATTAGTGGATATTTTCAAATGAGTTATTGACTCTTACATATGAACACTCTTTTAGAAAAAGGCAGGTTCCTAAAATTTATTTTTGGAAAATATCATCAATTCAGCTTCTTAACCATTCAACCATCAGAGTCGATTTCTTTTGGTAACATTGAATAACGTTTCCTCAAGACGTTTCTACTTTCTCGCACTCGAAGTATAAAAAAAAAGTACTGTAATCGTCAAAAAAATTCGATTTTGACGAAGCTACACATTTTACAACTCTCTAAGTCCAAAAAAATATTTTGGGAATAATGTATCTGTTTGTAAACATGCTCAACAAACTTTGCAAAACAACTCAAACACGCTACAAGCTTAGACGAATAAAATTTGGTATGCGGTGTTAACACCAAAATTGTAGAATTCTATCAAATTTTGCACAAATATGTCTGCGGAAGTATTTCTGTCAATCCGTGTTCATGTGAACATGATAACACACAAATGCAACGAACTAGATTGATGAAATTTGGCATATTGTTTTATCGTAAGAATTTTAGATTTGTATGAAATTTTTGAGTAAATCCGTAAAGATTTTATCATCTGTCGATCTATATCAGAATGCAATAACTCAGAAATGCAATATCATAGCTAAATGAAATTTGATACGTGGTCTTGTTCACCAACATAGGAATCTGTATCAAATTTTGGGTCCACTCTGTCAAAAGGAAGACGTCCAAATTGCATGTAGAGAAATTTCTTTTCCCTTCCCAAAATCTTCAGTTTCAATGGCGAATCCAGGATTTTGGTCAGGGAGGGGCTGAGGTCGTAAAAATTTTGTTTTTTCGTGACTTCATGGCATTTATAAAGTCCAAACACTAAATTTTTTCACCTGACAATAAGAATCGCAAAGGACACTACAATACTTTCGATATTTTAATAAAAACACAATAAGCAACCAAATAATTGCTAATAAGAAATAACTAGCCAAAAAATATTTTCGACGTCGTTGACGTTATTTTCGAACTTGTCAAGCCAGAAAGCAATGTTGCCACGTTTTATTTTTTAAAAAGAGAGAGAGAGAAAGGATTAAGAAGAAACAGGTGAAGTGATTTGAAAAAAGGCAAGAGTTTTGGTTTAGATCTAGGGAGGGGGAGGAAGGCTGCAGCCCCATAGCACCGCCCTGGATTCGCCACTGTTCAGTTGAAAGTGGCAACACCGTCATCTTGCACATGGTAATCTCGGCTAATCAAGTGAAACCTGGACACAGTTGCTTCGGATACGGGCGTAAGTGACTGGATGTGTTTTTTCGGTTGAAATCCAGAAGTTGGTACAAACTCTTAAAACGGTGCCAAGTCGTAAAAGCAAGAACTCGACCGCTGCATCAAATTGCTCTCATTGGCTTTGGCGATTTGCCGCCTTTTTAAGAGTGTGTACGAATTTCTAGATTTCAACCGTTTTTTCTCCCTTCTTCAAGATAAGTTTTTTTTAATGCTTCACCTATTCCCCCTTTAGTTCCATACCTGACTCAAACGTTAAAAGCTTTTATTGTCGATAATAGCACAAATAATTATCTGAGAGGAAATTAAATTATGTAAGCGGAAATGCTCAACCTTGGCCATGCCTAAAGTTTCGGATTCTATTCAATAGTTCATGAGCTTATAGTTGATTTTTTTTAAATATAGTTTTATGAATTGTATATTACTGACTATTCTCATGTCTCCGTAGACGTGACTGATCCTTCGAAAAATGATGTTGCATATATGGAAACATTTCTTGAAAAAATAGATAATGAATCAATTGATAATGAAAATGGGGTTCTCATAACGTGTCGAAAAGTGGGTTTAGATAAGTTTGTTAAAATAAGCACTGTTCATTTTGTTAATAAATGTTAAGTTTGTTAATGTGGGTTATTTTAAATAAGCGCACAAAACATTATATATGAGGGAGATGTGCAAGGTGATGAAGTTGTCAAATTACTAAGAAAGAAAGAAAATGTATTAGAATGGCCAAATATTGAAGACGTTTTCATTATAAAAATTGTAGATATTGTCAAGATTTATAATCGTTATAAACCGTTAATTTATCGCCGAGGCCAATACACATTTCCGACTGCATTTATAAGTGTAACATTTATTAGTTCAGTTTTTTCCCTAGTTCGAAGAATTTTTCTTTTCTGTAACTTTTTTTTGATAGAGAGCTTATATTTTTACTCTGTTATAGTTATAATATAATTTTTCTTTTTCAACTTCCATTTTTTAGTATTATCGGCTGGTTTTGCTAGCCCAAATAATTTTAAGTCATTAGTTAACTTGCTTCTCAATGAACAAACATTTCTAACTAATTACGTATGTATGTTTTATTTTATCTTTCATTTTGTACTAGTAACCGTGTATTTCTACATTAAATTATGAACAAAAACCAGAATAATAATTATCATAAAAACATTGGAAACAAAAAATATTTTGACACCTTGCACAATTGATAAATGACTATTGTTCACTAGAGCAACGGTCCTTTAGATCTGTAGCAATACAAACTTCGTTCACATTAAAAATAATCTCTCTTTCATTAGAAAGATTGGCAGTTTTTAAAAAAGTTTTTCAAAATTATTATAATTTAAATGAAAAACTTTTACATATTTTTAATTAAAATATTAATTTTTTATACATAAAATTACTGTTTATTCATATGATACTTGAATTATTGGTAAGTTTTCAAGTACTAAAATAATGATGAATATGACTTTAAAGGTAATAAATCATATAACTATGATTACCCACATCATGAAAGATATTTTTTAGGCTTCATCACTCACAAATTTTATAAATTCATTCTACGGATTTCATACGATAATGAGTAAAGACATTTACCTATTGGTCCCTTTTCAATTATTGAAATTTCGGACCATCTGCCTACGCATTTAATAGATTAACAGCTGTTCTCTGCTATTTTTATTCCATCATTAAAATATTGGACCATCTGCCTACGCATTTAATAGATTAACAGCTGTTCTCTGTTATTTTTATTCCATCATTAAAATATTGGACCATATGCATATGTATTCAATATATTAACATCTACTCTCTACTGTTTCAAGATAAAATAAGAACGAAGAATTTGTGAATATAAAAACCCAATAATTTAAAACTTTCAATGAATTTAGAACGATAATTTTAATTATAGTTAATATCTATCACCATTAAAGATGTATTTAGAATTATTTTGCTGTTTATATATTATTTTTGTTATTATTTTATCTGTAATTCAAGAATAATATAAATAAAGTTATTTTTTGCATAAAAATAATTAAAGTTTAATTTAAAATATTTTTTAAATTTTTAATTTAATTTGGAATAATTTTGAAAAAAAAAATAAAAATAAAAAAACCGCAGCCAGGACCCAACTGCGGACCTAGCGAATAGTAGGCGAGATCACGAACATCTAAGTCATCTGAGGCACTGATTGCTCGTGAAGAGTTACTAATATATAAGTTGTGCCTAAACTTCGAGGGCCATTTCCTCCGAATTGGATGGTCATTGAACTTGTTTAGATTAATGTGTGAACACCCTAATGGTATACTACTGATATGCCAAGTTTCATCCCGAATTGAATTTTCCAAGTCGTGCCCTCTCCTTGTCAGATAGTTGTAGCACATGATTATTCGTCAAAATCTCGAGCTTGCATTTCTTGACAATTACAATACTTTCTTTTACATACTTCGCATACGAGAAAGTAAAAAAAAGTATCTCTGTTAAATTCTTAAACTCAATTTTGCAATCTCTGGTAATGCTGCCCAATGCCCTGTCTGCCTCACCATATCATCATCCGTTTTGCTAATGTTTCTAAAGCCTTCCCTCCCCAACTTTTAGTTTTCGACTGAATTTAACCAGATTTTTTTTAATAAAAAAGGGGGCCAATGTTTCAGACTTCCTCTACTATAAAGCTAAAAACGAGCCATAATGTGTTATAATACGACTAGGTTGAGGGGAGACACTCCCTCTAGTTGTCAGTTGGTGTTATATGCTTTGTGGAACTAGTGAGTTGCTAGAAAAGTAGTTAAAAGTATCCTCAATAATTAGGTGAAAGAAATTAACACTATTGAACTATAACTCGATTTCACTCTTTAGGTTGTCAAAAGAAAACTTTGACCCAACGCAATACATGCAAAACATTAACCCCTCGAACTGCGACTTTACTTAAAGCCCTAATTAGATGACACTTTATTTTGGACATTTATTGTTATTTCCATCCGTATAAGAACAGAAAGGAAACTTGAGACACTTAAGTGTGTCTAAATGATTTCTGTCTTTTAAATCAACTGCTACTTTAACTTAAATACATATTTCAATATCAAAAACTTTGTAATTCGATACACGCATCTGATGCGTCATTTCAGTTTGACCTTAAAGCAATATTCTGAGGCTAAGTTAACCGCGGCTAGAAAAATGATATTATTCTTCAAAGATATAAATATGTGGTCTTGACATCAAATAAGCCCCAATTACTCCAATTTGAGCCCAAATCGGTCCCCAGGAAAATATTCAAAATGCGTACTCGATTCTTTTCACGATACGACGGCGTTAAACACAGAACGCATCATACTATCGGAGTATACGAGAAAGTCGAGAGAACACTCCGGCTTGTTATCATTGACAATACGATGGGGTAAATTTTAGAAGACTTCCTCTTAAGGCACGTTTTCTTCGGAAATTTTAATTGACATTTCGCTTTTTGAACTATGTTTTTGGAGCGCATACTTGGTACCTCAAAGACTGACATAATATTTCAAAGAATTTCGTTTCTTTTAGAATAGTGCAAGCCAAATAATCCTTTTTATGATGAATTTGAGTTTTTTTTGGGTCATGGTGGCAGAGTCTCGGTTTGGGCACCTGATGTTCAGCAGTTGGTGAAGATCATCTTCACTACGTCGAACATTAATCGCTAAGAGTCCTTACACTGGTTGATATGGAAAATTGGAGAGGGGAGGCTCATGTGTCGCCTTCGTAATCTGACCACATTTCAAAATAACGAGGTCTGTCCAAAATAGATTTTATGTAGTTTCAAAATGGGATGTTAATTTAACTAACCTAAACTCAAAAGTTTTCACATAGACTCTTGATTGAAAAAAAGACTAGGAAATTAAGGTTTGGGAACAAAGGTTACTTGTTGTATCCTTTCCATTGCTGGAACGGTTGTTTAATGTATTTAAGAGACGAACCGGCAAAATGTTGTTCTCTGCTTTGATGAAAGACAATCCTAATAATCTTTCTCTGTTTTTGACTATCAACATTTTGGAACTGTTTCTGTATATTGTTCAAAGACGTGGAGTCGCATGCACTGTTTTTAATCGAGTGACGAATTCTGATTAATTACATGGAAGCTCTGCTGCGTATTTCAAAAGAAAGTAATTTCAGTAGTATGGTTCCTAGATCATAACTGCTGCTCTTATGCTGGTTCTCATAGATTGTTGGTTTAATTTTATTAATGTCCCGTTTTGAAGCAACACTAGGGCCATTTTATGACGAACCTCGTAATTTTAACAACGGTTAGATGACGAGGACGATACCTGAGCTGACATCTCCCTCTGCACGCTTTTGCGGGAGGAGATTTGACCCATGACGTCAGATTTTACGTGCACCAGACCCATATACACGACGAATCTTTAGTGGAATCGAGTTTCGAACCTGGAACCCTCCGGCCCCAAAGCCAGGACCTTGCCAGTAGGCTGTCGAGGGCTCCATGCCTGTTGGAAGCTTATCAGTTGTGATGATAAGATTAGAGTGACATCTGTCGCAGTCAGCGGAAAATGTTTCATATAATCCAATTCAAGACACGAATAACATTCTTAAACTTAAAAGTCAGCAGTCTTGAGAAAACTTGTACTACGAGCAAATAAAGAGGATTTCACCCGGCAATTCGTCAAAAATTTCTGTTTTTAACAGAAGAACTGGTGTAAAATTAATTAGATTTTGTATTACCTATATGTGTATTACTCATTGACGTTTATTACATTCAAATCCCACCAAAATTTTGTCACTTCTGTTCATAACTCAATACACCTGATGTATTTTAAAAGAACCTATTTGCTTTACGAATTCTAATGCGTTTGTTTCATAAATTAAGTAATGTCCATCCTAATTTGCATGAACTGCTAGGAGATCTGATTTAGAAATTGGTTTTATCAACATCTTTTAACTTTTTCGTATGCGAAGCACAAAGAGAGAAGTATTGTAATCGTCGAAAAAAGAAAGAAAACACCCTCAATATTTTCACGAATCTGCACTTTTTATAATTCCCCGAGTCCAAATATATGTTTGGAATTATGCCTGTCTTTAGGTCTGTTTGTCTGCATATCTGTAAACACGATAACTTAAAAACGCAACGAGCTGGAAGAATGGAAATTGGTTTGGTTATTTCTTAATATCAGGGATTCTTAAACTTTTTCCACTCGTAATCCCTTTTTGGAAGCAAAACAGTTTTCGAGATCGCGTTTCCGTTTGAAATATTATATAGCAATCCCAGAAATCGGAGATAAATAAGGAAACAAAGCTAATGATAAATGAAACTATAATTTTGAATAGTTAATCGACTGAAATTCTGTAAACCAAGTTCATTTTCTCCATAATATTTGCTTGCCATTAATTAAGAATTATGAAGAAAGTGCTGTGAAGTTTTAGTGACCCCAATATTGTTCTACATGACCCCATTTTGGGACGAGATTCATAGATTAAGAAGCCCTGCTCTACAGGGTGATTCAAAACTGGAGGAACAAACTTCTAGGAGGGGTGGGGTACACACAGACGACTCGAAATCACATAGAAATGCAGGGTCGGAAATGCAATTCTAATGAGATAGGGGGTTGTTAGGGGCTGTCGCAGGAAAACCGTCGACAGCCACCCGCAGAGGT
>BGPR01000028.1:1494171-1509022 GCA_013235015.1 Araneus ventricosus | reverse complement strand
AACCGGGGGTACCAGAATAGACCCGCAAGTCTTGAATTACAAGTTTTTGCATGCGGTCTATATTATTTTCATATGATGCGCAAATACACCAATTAACTGTGAAGCCAAGATACAAGGAATTCACGTGAATAATTTGTTTATTTGACTCTCAAAACGAGGATCAGCATTCGATGGTTGAGTGAATTTCAAATACACTCTTTTTTTTGTATCATACTGCATATTTGATGGTCTAGTTTTCCTAATAAATACAAAAGATAAAAACCGAGGGTGTTCTCAATAAATTGAAAGTATTTAGTGATGTGCGTAAGAAATTTGACGTTGGTTTCATGAAAGATAGAACTAGTTATATTTCTCTAAATTTTTGTTATTTTATTATTCTTTTATTGGGTTTCCATTAACACGAACTACATGAAGTATTCCATTGAAGGAGTATTTAGTTTGGATCATTTCGCTTTTAATTAACTACTAAATAAATGCACAGGGTATCCACAAATTCTCTTTATAATTTAAAAAATTACTCAAAAAAGGAATTGATGAGATAAAGTTAACTTCTTCAAGCACATAACTTAACTTTTTCTGACACATATGTGAACGTTTAGTTCTTCTTTAAATCAAAATTATTCAAAGTGAAAAAAATCCAAATCAGTTGGATAACCATTCAGAATAATAAATTCTTTTTTCTGTCTCACTAAATTGTTAACGATATAAAATAAAAGTAATATAATCAAATAAAAAATTGCATCATATTATTATTTTAAAAAATCGTCTTAGGAGAGGCTAATAAAATTTGCCCCATATATTCAGTTGTTATCCAATTTTGCGATCACTATGCATTTGTGTGCTTCTAGTCGCCTGTTGTTAAAAGACAGGCTATTAAATAAACCCCCAAAAGATGCATTCCTCGCAATAAAAGGTATAATGCATATTATAGTTTATTGAAATAAAATCGAATACTCAGACTCGGAAAAACTACACGACCAAGTATGGAATACCATCTACCATTGATACGCTCTCCTGAACTTTCTTCAGTGGGGTTGCGTTAAAAATATCATGTACTAAGAAATGATACGGAATATTTATGACCTGAAGTAACAGACCACTGATGTCATTGGCATCACTGATGACGCTATGAGCAAGAGAACATCTCAAGAAATCGAGTACCGTCTTGATGTGTTTTTGAAACTCATGGTGCCCAAATACAAGTGTTTTAAACGATGCAAAAAAGAAACTGCAATATCTACTCCTCATTTTGTAATGATTTCCACAGATTTGTCTATCATTTATTTCCATAATAAAATCTTGTAATTGTAAAGAAACTTTGTAAACACCTCGTATATTTAGAAACATATGCAAGTACGGAGTGGCTTTTTTTGGAAAGTTTTAAGTCTACCTGTAGATGCAAAACTGTACACTTACGTATTGTAAATATATAGCTAGATCAACTCTATATCAATGCATGCATCTTTGCAAATTTAGCACTATACTGGGAGTATTTCACATGCAGGTCACTATTTTTTGTCACATTCATACAATGAATTCAAAATTTTCGTATTTGTACAAAGGAATTCTAAGTATTAAGTGTTAGTTTCTAAACCTAAGAGAGAATCCATATTCTGGTAGATTATAACCATAAAATTAATGAAAACTCCGCGTATCAATTGATATTCATGTGAAAGCGAGTGTTGAGAAAAATTCTAAGTGTACAGGTGATTCGCAATCATCTGAGAAAATTTCTAGGAAGGATAAATTTCTCAAAGGCGAATCGGGATCAGATAGTAATTCAGAGTCGGAGGCACAATCGTAACGAGTTATACGGCGTTGTTAGGGAACAGGTGAAACGCCCACGCATGTCTACATCAAAGATTAACAGAAAGTTGGATGGTTTTACACACATACTCATCCAACCGACAGGGAGCCGCTTTGGCTCCTAGTTCGGGGGTATGCTTTGGTGTTAATGTATCAAAGATTATGGGAAACGGGTTCTTTCGAGAGATATACCAGGAACTGGGGATGAACGACACGGACTCCTGAAATGGAAAAGATAGTGTTTCGTCGTATATAAAACAATCCAAATACCAGTAGAAGAGTAATCGCACCGGTCTTTTCCAAATTACCATCTAGAGGATCCTGAATTCAAGCCAATTGTAAATATACCATGAGTAGCGTAAACAGCTACTGTGGACTGATGATTACCCGTAAAGGGTTGATGTTGCTCAATAGTATCCGCAGAAGAGTGTGGTGGACCCACTTTCTCCGGCTTCCGTCTTATTCACAGACGAGGAGTCTTGAGGACGTCTTTTCACAAAGAAAGGTTGTCACAATGCACAATTATTCATATTTGTGAAATCTCCCATTCTATTATCTCTACAAATGGTTGTTTCATGGCTATTTTTCTGCACGGATGCTTTACCGGTTCAATAACAACTCCCTATAACTCCTTGCGAATGCGTTTACAACCCGCTATCTGATCCCGATTCGTCTTTGAGCACTCTAACTCCAAAGAAATTTGTATACGCGGTAATGAATCACCTTTTATGTGTAAGAATAACTCAGAAATACATGGCGATCCAGAAGCCATGGAAAATTTTAAAAACCAACAAACGAATGAAAATCGAAAGATGCCGTTTGCGCGGAAATGATAGAAAAATAAACCGGATATTTCTCATAAAATCCACCATTTATCTACCACTTACAAATACCCAATGTGTCACCCTTCATTTAGGAGCACATCTCTCAGAAATACCACACTCTTCACAACATTTAGCAATATTTCCGTTTATATGGCAGATGGGACAACATCATTCAATGTTTGCGGTACGTTTGAGACATCAAATATACCCACAACCAAAATTCATAATACACTGAAGTGCCAAAAGACATAGGATATCTCCAAATGTAGTGTGGAACCTCCTTTTGCCTAGCCATACAAACAGAAATGTTGCTTAATGTTGTGAATAGTGTGGTTTGTCTGTTGTAGCGTAGCGAGGTAGTACCCGAGGCATTATTTGTTATTTTCGCCACTAGTTTTTATCAATGGCTGAGTAAATGTAGATGGTGCCATGGGCATGGTATTCTTTTTTCGTACCCCTCTTGATACTTGGCTTTAAAAAGTTATATTAAATGCCCTAACATTTTGCCTCCCTTCGCTACGCTACTGTTTGTCTGAGAGCTATGCTCCTGAATGAAGCACGACACACTAAATATTTGTAAGCCATTGCCTCGCCTAATACCCATGGTCAACGCATGGTGGTGTAGATTTGAAACTATACCAGAAATAAATTCTGGTTTCGCGAAAAAAAAGTCCCACTTCATTTCCAACATTTCTTTGCAAAGCGCATTCCTGTATCTTCTTTCGTCTGCATATTACTGATTTTTAAAATCTTTCCGATATTTGGATCACCCTGTACATAATAAATTATTGCAAACTCAAGTGCTGTGTTAATAAAAAAAACTATATATTCAAAAAAATGTTTATTTCAGTATTTTATATAGCATTGGAAAATTTTTCTTTTGATTCATATGTTATGCTCCCAATTTGGTCCTTAAATTTTGGGCTAGAATGATTACCTGGATTTTTATAGATAGGATTTAATGAAGATATATTTGTAGAAACAAAAATCATCGCAGAAATTCAGTTCTGTTTTATAAACAACATAGATGAATTCTAGCAACAAGGAGAATTTAGTACCTTTCGTAGTAAAAGTGTTAGACAAAAACAAAAGTGTAAAATTTGTGTATATGTTATAAAATTTGACAAGACAAAAATCTAATTTTATCAAAATCTAATTTTATTATTACTATATTAGTATCAACACATAGCAACACATAACAACACATTTTATTTTGCACTAAAGATGTACATGCATAACAATTACAAAATACATTTAAATAAATATAAAACAGGGTAGAAAACTATTTAGGTAAGGTTTCATTTGTTGCGAAGTGTGTGTGAAAATTGAATAATTGCCCAACTAAGCAGAAGCAAGCATTGGACATTTTCAAAAGTTTCACGGTGAGTCAATTCCAATGTCAAAGAAGAAAATATTTATCAAAGGTTCATCAAAAGTCGATGAGTTTCTGTAATGCTTGACACACTGATCAGTAAAAAGGTTTTGCAGAATTTTACAATAGCAAAATTAAATACTAATTGAAATTGAACGAATAGGAAAACCAGGATGTAATAATCTCAGATAGATTCAGTTTTCTATACTTTCACTTCAGTGATTTATTTTTAACTTAACGAAAAATTTTGGAAAAGAAAACCGAATACAGAAACCAATTTTCTATCTATATTCTAGAGAATTCAGTGGCAAATTAGTAATAACAGCAAAGAACTTTTTGTAGTGGTTCGAAATAAATTTGTTACTTACCCTTGGCAAAAAGATGGGGCTGGTACTTACTCTTTCTGCCTGATATATTAATTTTCTTCAAACATATTCTCTCGTATTCTGACTTATTTAGTGGTGCATCTATACATTGGCGGCGATTGTGTGACAAAAGTTGAGGAGAAAAAAAATTATAGACACCTAAAAGTACCCTGAAGTATAGGGGGTAGACAGCAAAATTTAAAATTTTAGTTCCAAAATTAGCTAGTTTCCCCGGAAACTGTTTTTTTCCTATAATTCCTAGTTTTAGGCTGCTAACAGGAAACAAAAATTTAATTTTTGCAGCAAAAAGTGAGCAATGCCCCCCGAGTCGCCGCCACTGCATCTAGAGCCGATCACATTAATTTTCTGAAAGCGGAGGGAATATCTCATTAGGTAGGTCTCACTCGTCGCCAAGTTTGAATGTTAGAGCTGTTCCGTTACCGTCAACATTCATCACTAAGATTTGGCGATGAGAGTAATTGCTAAGATCTGGCCGGATTTTATCTGGGGCCCCGCACACGGAATTGTACCAACTCGTATATTAAGTTTTATCAAGAAATTTTCAAAGATTTGACATTATTGAGATTTGAACACGTTGAAGATCGATAGATTTAGACGAATATAACTACGATAAGATCACTTGATGCAGTACAGTGTCAAATATATATCATAATATATATTTGAATACATAATATATACTCATATCCTTTCAGCGTGTTAAAATGTTTGAAGACTGTACAAAGACTACAATTACAAAGTAAAGTTAGTATTACAGAGTAAAGAGTACAAATATAATTTGCAACCACTGAAGACCTAAACTGAGTTAATCGATCTATACCTAACTTTTGTTCGGAATTCATAAGAACGTTGTTTAAGCCATGTATATCTATCTATCTTAACATAGTCCGGATCTGAACATTAAAGTAATCTTAAATATGACTTCAAACCTATCACTCGAAAGATGTTGTAGAATTTAGTCGTTTAACCTATTACTCTTCATTTTGCTATTTTGAAACCAAGGGGAACCATTTGAAGATAAATATTTACTTTCATTGTGTTGTGAATTATATTATGTAAAGGAGAGAGCATTGGAAACTTGAAATGAAACAGGATCAGCATACGACGTGCATGAAGATTCATTTGCTTGATTAAGACTGTAAAGAGTCATCAATCAATTTTCTGATCTGCTAAATTGGAAGGAGGATTTCTAACAAAAAGAGCAGAAAAGACAGAGAACGGGACATGGAATTATAGATTGGACAATGTTAATCAAGATCTATCGGAAATATATGGAAATAATACGACCTACTTGCAAACTAATTGTTTGACCTGATAACAGTCTAAATTTATTCCTGCCATTTCCGTTAACGACTAATGCGTTAGGTGCATAAAAGATAACTGTATACAGGGTGTCACAGAATTCATGGCTCAAACGTACGCAGGTGATAGAACAGATTGATTCTAACAATATTCTGCAGAGAACATGTGGTCGCAAACGCAGCCAAGAGTCGGAAATCAGACACAATATTGCTATTGGATGCAATCACAGAGATGCAGAGTGTCCCAAAATCAATGGCTCAAACTTTAGGCGGTGGTAAAATAGAGAGAATCTAGCAATATGCTGCGTAGAACATGATGATGCAGATGCTGAAGACAACGCACAAGACACCGAAAACCTCAAAGACAATGCTGATGAATTGTTGGTCCCCTAAAGTTTTGGCCATAAATTCAAAGACACCCTGCATATTAACCCTTAACGGCCGAAAGGCCCTAATACGGGGACATAACACTTATGCCATAGAAAACGAAATGCCCCGCTACGGGGACATGAAAAGAATTTAGTTTTAATTTCATGTATTTATCATCACTGTAGTTTTCTTTATCAAATATTGCAACTTATTACACATTGTTTGTTGATCATATCATACTTTAAAAAATTATAAAAAATAATTTCATTCATAAAATTATAAACAACTAAATATATTAAATTTATATCTAAATAACCAGTTTAAATGTTTAATTTAAGTTTTCATCCTTATAAACGTTTTAGAATTTCACCTAATTTTCCGTCGTCTTGTATTACAAAAAAGGCTCTCGGCCGTTAAGAGTTAAAGATCAAATTTTTTCATTCGTGCTGTTGCATGCATTAGGGTTTTCTATAAGCGAGTGGATTCATGCCCTATTGACTATCTCCTTCATGGATGGGTAAAAATAACGAATCCTGGAACTGGAAACATGAAAAATCCAAAAACTAAGAGATGGAAAATATAAAATAAATTTGAATTTTCTTTTATTTGCGGTGATTAAAAGGCTACATTTCCAGTATGCTAAAAATAGAAATAAACTGAGATGATAAAAAAGTCAATTGCCGGCTTTCTATTAGATTGCCCATCTATATGAAATGAGAAATTATTTGAGGTTGAAACTAATTAATTACTTTTTCGTGGAGTTTCTTTCCTAAATTTTTACTTTCATGTTGTAATTGAATTTTCTTTTCTAAATTTGCTTCATTCTGTGAACTCATAATAAATTTTCAAGTTGAATCGTTTGAGTAACATATAGCAATAACCTAAATATTCCCCGTAAAAGGGGGGGGGTCGTCGCACGAGCCGCTCGTTATTAGGGCTATTTTGCAGTCGACTTCATTGCCCGATTTTCTGTCGCGGTGGCCTGTCTTTCAGATTCATCGTATATCCATGTGTTAGGACGGGGGTTTTCGTATTAAATTACTTGAATCTTCGTGGTTACCTTTCTTTATACGTCTTTTCAAATCCTGAATATTTTAATAAAATTACAACCAGCATTAATCATCTATATTTCAAACTGAAGCGCAAATTATCCCATGGTAAAATATATAATTACAATGAAAAGATTTTATTTTCAAAAACGGGGTGTTTGAAAATTTTACTTTCAGAAGGGAAACATAAATTAAGAGGAATTAAATGTCTGTTTTGTTGTCTTAAAAAACTGGGTATTCAAATTAAATTTTTAGAAAGATAAAATTTTGTTACCTGCATTCATCAAAGTTAATAACCATAGTTAAAAGTAAAATGTACTCCGGAATAACGTGAGTATTACCTTGTCACTTTCTGCTTCGCGTTCTTCTGGAGAACTATCACTCTCGGTTCTACTGGATTCACCCAATGAAATCTTTTCGGTTTCACTTTCTTCTTCCTCTCCTTCGTCGTCGTTTTCCTTTTCCTCTTCGTCATCTTCATCATCGTCAGCTTCATCTACATTTTCATCATCGTCTTTACTTTCATCCGAATCCATATCAGTTTCCTCACTTTCGGTCGATTCTTCTTTGGGCTTCGTTTCGTTTTCTGTAATTGTAAAATTATAGTTAAAATGAATTATTAAAAATTGCAAAATAGTGGATAATTTTCGAAGACTTACCATCATTTTCGTCGTCTTCGTGCAGGTCCGTGTCATCTTCATCATCATGTGCAGATGCTTCAGATGATGTGCCAGATTCAGTATGTTCTAATTCATCATCGTCTTGTTCATCCCCGTTTGCATCTTCAGATTTTTCATCATTTTCGTCATCATCATCATCCTCATTATCATTATCTTCATCTTCGCCTTTGCTTTCCTCGTCTTCATTTTCATCGTCATTTTCAGCTTCTTCCTCCTCGTCATCTTCCTCTTCATCAGCATTATCGTTGGTGTTTTCGGTGTCTTGTACATTGTCTTCGGCTTCTTCATCATCACTGGTGTCTTCTTCATCGTCTTCAGCTTCTGCAACATCATTGTCGTCTTCTTCATTGTCTTCAGTTTCTACATCATCATTGTGGTCTTCATTATCGTCAGTTTCTTCGTCATCATCGTTGTTTTCTTCATCATTAGGATTTTCATCATCTTCATTTTCATCTTCACCATCTTTTGTGGCATCTGGTGTTTCTAAATGACTGGAGTCTCTTTGTTCTTTTCCGATGTTTTCCTCTTCTTCATTGAGATCGCTTTCATCAAGATGGTTTGCATTACTGTCTTCGGTGGGATTTGAGATTTCTTCAGGTTCTTTTTTGTCCCAGTACTGTTCCAAAGCTTTCTCAATATGGACCCGACATTCTTTCACTCCAGGGGGATGTTTGTCTTCTAGCGAAGATTCACAACTCACTATAAGAAAAGAATAAAATCAATTACAAAGCTGAAGAGTTTCATTTTTATTTTTTTACAGATGGACTCGGAAAGTGAGATAAAAAATTAATCATGTGAACGAATGAAAACAATCGGATAAATAAAAATGTTCATAAGAATTTTGTTAAGGATACATTGAGAATGTTAATCGTGATAAAGTTTTTATTTTGAAATACTTTGTTGCTCAAAAAATTAAATAGATTATAAAGAAGATTGCAGATTTATAGATTAAACCGATATTTGTCATAGCATTAATAAGCTATTCAGTATATAGTTATGTTACTGTTTGGCCGATTCGATGCGACATTTGATACAAACTTAAATTGTGTTGTCCAGACCCAATACCAAATTTCATGAATCTAGCTTATTTCGTTTCTCAGTTATCCCGTTCACAAACTCTCAAACAGACAGGCAGGCAAAGTCACCCCTTCGATGGATTTGGTCCAACCTTTTGAAACACATCTACAATTCTGGCTATAATACTATATGCCAAATTTCATCCATCTAGTTCGTAATAATTTTGAGTTATCATGCTCTCATCCATGCGTACAGACAGACAGACCGACTTCCCGTGGACGGATTTCGTTCAAAATTTGACAGAAATCTACAATTTTTTTGTCATGACAAAGTGCCAATTTTTATCCTACTAGCTCGTTGGTTTTTGGGAAGGTTTGAAGAGATGAGATTTGTCCAAATCTCCAGGTCGAATTTTTTGACGACTGTAATTTATATATTTAAAATAATATGGTAAAACCTTCAGACAGTTCGCCACTCGACGGATTTCAATAATATTTATTTCATATGGAAGCTTATGACGTCTAGATATGTCATCAAGGGTCGTCTGCCCCTTCACCCCCCATTTTCGAACGAAATCGAAAAAACATTTCTCCACCATACATTCTCTATGGGGAAAAACCTTTAGACAGTTAACCAGCCACAACCACCCGACGGATTTCGACAATTTTTATTTCATATGAATGTTTATGACGTCTAGATATGTAATCAAGGGTCACCTGTTCCCCCTCATTTCCATCACCAAAACCTGGTGATGGAAACTGTTTATTTAAGGCGATATCATTCTGTATTTATCGATCTGAAGTCTTTCATGCCGAAATTCGTCAGAAAGTTATATAAAACATTACAACTAAATGATGTTTATTGCAAGATTTGACAATTTTAAAGAATATGGTTTTATACTATGGTTTTATGGTCTGTTCCCAGTGTTTGAAACTGAAAAAAGTAGCGGTTGAGAGCCTCTAAGCAGCGAGGTGGCTGAGAAAAGTGGAACCCGCCCGGAGAGAGGCTAGTACTTTCTATATTTTGCATATGAGAAATTAAAAATTCAGTTTTTAATCCTTTAAAGGGCTTTTTTTTCTAGTAGTGTCGTAGTAAACTGGCTTTGGGATTAAGATTCATTTAAGGAAAAAAAATTCTTTTAGTGTATTTGATGATATTTATTTTTGTTAATTAATTTTGTTAATTAACAATTAATTATCAAGTCCAAACACTTGGTTATGATTTGAGAAAAGAAATTGGAACATCTAGGATTTTGTTGCATCGAAACATTTGGCGAGAACTTACGCAAACCTTAAAAAATGCACTTAAAAATTGATAAAGTTGGTTTAAAGTATACTTACCACGGCCTTATAAAGGGTTAAAGTTTTCTTTTGCGTTCAGATGTGTCGGAAGAAGCCACAGAAAAATTCGGGTATTTGTTAAATAATTTACAGGCAAAATATTTCATTTAGTTCAACGTTATAACTTCACAAATTTTCACATCATATCCTTTATTTATAGGGCCGCGATAGCCTTGTGGTAAGGTCTCGGCTTCGGTGCCGGAAAGTCCCAGGCTCAAAACCCGCTTCCACTGAAGATCCGCCGCATATGTGGACCCAGGGTCGCCCTATCCTATGGGCTAACTGGGCTGTAGCCCGGAGTGCTTACAAATATTTTTATGCTGATTTTAAATTGAACCCAAAAGTCTATAAACTGTCTCATTTTCCATTTATCATAGAGAGCCGCTGTGGTCTAGTCTCATTTTGATATAAAAGTAACCGTAAGTACTCGGCATCATCAATGAAATTAATCAATGTTTATTACACACTCTTATTTAATCCTTTGCTCACAGGTATGGCGTATAATGTGCGCCTCAGTTCACCGTTCTCGAGATTAAGGTGTAGGAAATCCAGTTAATGAAGAGGATAGCTGCTAAATTTTGACACAAATGTGTATATTATCCATCCATTCAAACCCCTAATCTTATTACACTGTGAAAAATAAAGTTTTATATAATTAAATAAGCACAAAGTTGGAAAAAAATGGGATGGCGTATAAAGTGGGCCAACCTGATCTGAGTGTTCTAAAAAGTTACCTGTCCGCAAAGGGTTAATTTGACTTGTTTCATGTTTCTAAAGACGCAATTTTGTAATCAATTTTTCACTCACTTATGGTACGTTTTCAAAATTTGTATACTTGTGCATTTTGCATGACAACGAAGTATTTTAATATTTTTCAGAACTTAATTATCAGTTATCGATTAATTTAAATAAAGTTCGAGAAAAAAATGGCCCCAAAATATTTATTATAATGAATTATTAATTTAAGACTAAAAAGTATAAACTAACTGAGATAAAAAAAAATCTACTTTTTTTTCTACGCTAATAAAAGTATTTTTTTAGAAATTGTTTTTATTCAGCTTATTTATTTTCAGTTTCTAAATTTTTTATTGCCAGTATTTTTAAATATTATACGAAAACAATTTTTCCCGTTATAAACTATTTTACAGAAAAAAATAGGAATAGTTTTTTCTGCGAAAACTGGATCTATGAAGATTATATCGAAATTACTATAAATTTTCTTAAAATGAAAAACAAAATGAACTTATAATGATCGATGATATGAAGTACTTTTAAATACCAGAAAAAAACTTAAATCCAACTTATCATAAAATTTAGCTGCATTAAATCGAAAACATTTAATAATCCACAATGCATGCTTTAAAAAAAATTATCTAATTAATTTATTATTGCTTGATATCTTGCTGGCCATCATATTGCCTCAACACCTACTCAGTTTAATTTAAAATTAATTTTGAAATAACTTTCAAAACGCAATACACAATCGAAATCTGACGATGAGTTTCATAAACTCCTTTTTCATAGAATTTTTTTTCAAATTTTTCATTTTTCAGTTACAGATTTAACCAAAATGTTTCATTTTGATAATAATTAATGAAGGATTACAACGTAAAAATTCATTTTTAATCAAGGAAGAATGGTGATTTGAAAAGAATGAATATCGATATATTTTTGTGTTTATTCGGGTAATAAATGTCATCTAAATTTGCTCAAAATTACAATGGAAGGTGAATGAATAGCGAAATAAATAAATAAGAACAAAATACGGTTGAATTAATAAACTTTAAAAAAATTAGACCCCATTTTAGCCTTTTTCCCAAGTTTTAGAGAAATTTTTGGCATACGGACTGCAAAGGAACACTTTAATTCTCTAGATTTTATTTATCATTTAAATCTCAATTCTGATTCATTATATTTTATTCGTAAATTTTAGTTACTTATTAATGTGATTCGATTGACTTCAAGTAGCTTATTTCAATTCAATCGAACAGCTGCTACTTAAATTACCTGATAAACTTGGCAAATTATTACAAGTCTCACAAAACTAAATAGCTAAAGAGGTATTTGTGATTCCTCTTGTTCATTAACCCCTTAACGCCGTATTTGCATCGAATTATCGCAATTTAAAACTTAAAAACTAAAACGAAATCATTTACAGAAGTTTTAATTTAATACAAAAATTACGCTGAATCCATAAACATTTGAACTGCCCTTAGTGTCTCAACTGAATTAAAATGACATTCCCAAAACAGAAGATGTCATCTAATTAGATAGTTGAGAAAACAAACCAGTTAAGGGGTTAAATTTCTGTAGTAAAATAAGTAGTTGTATTAAAACAAATTGAAATTGCCACGCGTTTTGTGCAGTAAAATAAATCATACATTAAATTGGAACAACTGGGTTTGTTGTTTACTCGACGTTCTCATAAATTTTTATTAGTTTATGAATTTAATTAAAAGTCGATCTATTGTAAGTTATCTATACTTATAAAAGGCAATGTTTGTGTGTGCGATGTCTAGACGAATCTATCGCCCTTACAGCCATGAAATTTGGCACACAGGTAGTCGTAAGGGTGACTCAATGCACCTCGAAGCCGAAATTTTAAAATTTAATCTATAAATTTTTTATTTAATGTTTTGTGTTGTTTTTGTTGATTTTTCGCACTAATTTCTCAATAGAATGGTTTCGAATAATTGTACGAAAAAAATAGATAAACCATTGGAAAGAGCACGCGATTTCCGTTCTAATGAAGTTAGTTTCGAATTTCTAAGGTAATTTACTGAATTTTGGGAATTTTTTTAAAAATAGTCACTTTTCAAAAATAAAATTTTCTGGAATCCTTAAAACTCTTGCATCCGATGTTCTAATAAAGATATCATTTTCAAAATTTTTCAGCTTATAACTGCAACGGTTCTGTCGGATTTAAAACAAGAATGGTTAAAATATCTTTTCCCGTTTTTTTTAAATTAATTTTTTCCTGGTAGTTGAAAGATATTTTCCCTCTAGCGAGGCTTCCTTCCGCGACAGCTCTCCGGAACGTTGCGGGCAATTTCATTGGCTGACGGGGCAGGGTGACGTCATTACTTTCGCGTACTGGAAGGAAATGATTATTTACTCGATGACTTCGATTATTATTTGTAAGCGTGTCTTAACTTATTTCTTTGCCTTTCATACTTTGCTTGCGGTGTAATAAATATCACATTGTAATTTTTTAACATTGTTTTGGATTAACGGTACTCGGTCGAGAGGAAAAAGAAGCGGACAAACTCAATAATATATATATTTCTGTTTTGATTTCGTTTTTAAACTTTCATTTATGTAATTGTATGAGGGCTTTTTTTATTTTGTTGAAGTCCTGATTCCACGGGCAACGCCGTGCGCGTACTGCTAGTAGTTATAATAAAAGAAACTTGTTTGCATCTTTGACTTGACTTGTTTGCATTTTTGTAAAGATGGAATTTTGTATTCTGTTTTACACTCACTTCCTGATATTCTAGAGTTTTCAAACTTTTTACGCTTGTTTATTCTCGATGACAATATACTATTTTAATATTTTCAGAACTTAATTATCAGTTAATCTATAAATTTAATTATATTTTGATCCTATAAGTGTGCAATTTTGAGAAAAAATTTATTACACGACTCCACAATATTTATGACAATGAATTATAAATGGAAGACTAAAAAGCATATAAGTAAAATAAAAAAAAATCTACTTTTTAGTACAGTATTAAAATTAGGTTTTTAACCCATTATTTACTATTGTTCTTTTTATGTGACATTTATTTTTCACCAAAATGTATACAATCGTTTTTCATTTATTTTTACCAAAGCAGTGGATCTTTCAGCTTTGATTATTGTACCTAATTGTTGAACTGACTGTTATAAAAGTTGTCAACTCAATGAAAATATTTTCCTAATTAAAAATACAGTACCTGATAAGTTAAACATTTATAACAAGATTCCATAATATTTAGTACAATGAATTATCAACTAAAGACTAAAAAGTAGAAAATAATACTTTTCAGCACACATAAAAATTGTTTGTTTGAAACAGCAACACGTAAAGTTATGTCTGATTTAGCATTTTAAATTCAAACTTTTATCGCTAGTCAACTCGAGAAGGTTGCCCGCCACCTAGTTAGTCAGGCATTTGAGGGATTTGTGCCAAGGGTGAGGATGAAACTTGTTTACATGCCAAGCAAAAAGAGGTCGTTCGTATAAAAGCAGCCTTCAAATTTAATCAAGCTTATTTCTTTTGAGAGAATTGGAATCAATTCAAATGATTTCATATGAACTTCCGCGTAAGGTGCCACATGAGTCTATCATGAAGAAATTACAGCTTTTCAAATCAATTTTATCACTTTTCATTACTCAGGCAGGGACGGATTAACCCTTTTAGCCCATTTTTAAAGACGCAACACTTTGCGAAAAGTGCCAACGACGCCTTACTATTCGCATCGCGAGAGAACTCTATCTCAAAATAAATTTAGAAAATGTTATAAATGGTTTTATTAATATATTTGATTTATTAATAATATTCGATTATTATTATATATTAATAATATTCGATTAATATTAAATATTAATAATATTCGATTAATATTATATATTAATAATATTCGATTAATATTATAAGTTACTACTGTATTAATATTATAAGCTAATATTCGATTAATATTATAAGTTACTACTGTATTAATATTATAA
>BGPR01000028.1:1408606-1489865 GCA_013235015.1 Araneus ventricosus | reverse complement strand
CTTTTAAAGTTAATTTGACTGCACTGGTTTTAGGATTGCAAGTAATTTTTCTAACAATACACCTTTCTTCATGCTCAGTGAAACGCCTTGGGCGACTTGTTCTTGGTCTGTTTTTTAACTAATTTTGTCTTCTTGTATTTCAAAATTATATTATGTACAGTAGATTTACTTACATTTATAATTTCACCAATTTTTATCTCGGAGCTTCCACGTTTCCAATGACAAATGGTAAGTTTTATGATGTCCATGGATATCTGATTTTTTTCTACCCATGCTACCATGCAAATGATGGACTAACGTAGTAACTCCTGCCTCTTGCTTCTTACTAGTGTCTTCTAGGTTTGCAATTCTATTTGCAATTGTATCAGACATTCTGCCAGAATTGGCTTCTTATCGAGCTGGTTTTCCTGTATGCCCCAATACTTTTTTGACCTTAATTTCGTAGTTGCAGACAAACCATTTCAAATAGCTCATTTCTATATTAGTTGTATTTAATTGTAATGATTGTAATAGATTTTTTGGAGTGTTTAGATACAAAAACTATTAAAATTATCTTTTGTTTTTATGTAATAGTAGAAATTTACGAAATGAACGCTTGAACGTTTCTTGTGCCCCAATACTTTTTTGAGTCACTGTAAGTGCGATAGATTCGTCTGGACATCGCAGACACACACTTACACACACACACGAACATTGCCTTTTATAAGTATAGATTAAGTTTATGAGACTTTTTTTTGAGGATATAAAACTTTTAGAAAACTCAAAACTCATCTAATATAATTTCGAAGTATTTTATTCCTAAAACGTAAGATTACCAGTTAATTTGCGGAAATGACATCTCAATTTTTTGTTATCGTCATTTTTTTAAAAAGAATTTTAGAAACGTTATTCATTATTATACCAAAACTTACAGACGATTTTTTTGTCTTTCTGGCTTCTCTGTTATTCTTGAGTAAGATTTATTTCGATCCAGTTTGCTATCAGTCGATCTCTTTCCCAAAGTTAACAAAAATGTCACACATTTTAACGAAATTTTGCTTTTCAAAGAGATTTTATTGTAATCGTGATGAGCGTGTAGATTCTGATTCGTGATTTATTTTGTTCGAGAGAAAATAAGGTGACATAATCTAAACAAGACGCACGTGCACGATGTAACCTCCAAAATGCAATCTAGACGTTGCACGTAAATGTTTCAGCTCAGAAATTCTTTTTTTTAGCTTGCATAGCATGCAAGAATGTAAAATTATGTACGGTCTTAGACGAATATTTTTCTTTGTTCTGTCAGAACAGCTTACGTTGGCTTTTGGCAAAACAGCGACTAAATAGAATTTTTTCTTGATTAAAATAGAAGCTTTAATTAAAAATGTAATGTAAAATATATGTATTACATTCTTACACGCAACCCATATACAGTCACCCAAAAAAGTATTCGGACACTTGAATGGAAAAAAATTGAAGTCGATTATTTCTGTTATTTTTGGGAATAACTATAACTTTTTGTAGTATCTTATGAAACGTACTACTAGACATAATTGCAGAAAAAATTAGATGAATAAATTAAATAATTACACGACTTTTACAACTTTCATTACCAATAAGGTGAAAAAAAAATGTCAAAAAAGTATTCGGACAGTGAGAGAAATTGAAGTCTTTTGGCGATAAATCAAAAGAAATAAAATGCTTACATGCTTTAAGAAACGGCAACCCTTTGATTAATCAGTCCTAACAATAAAAATCGGAAAGTGTTTTGTAACGTGAAACATGGGTCGAAAGAAACCCGAAATTAGAATTGAAATGAAAAAACTCATTGTAGATCACTATAAAAGTGGAAAATCTATTCGAAAAGTAAGTGATATTTTAAAAATAAGTAAATCAATAGTATTTAGTATAATTTCTAAATACAGGAAAACTGGTTCTGTAGAAAATAAAGAACGGACAGGACGGCCAGCAATTTTCACACCTCGTGAGCAGAGGTGGTTTGTTAAAAAAATCACTATCAATCCGAAGATAAGTGCTGTTAAATTAACGCTTGAAGCTAGAAAACGTTTCGGGAAAATATCTCATCCTGAAACTGTAAGAAACATATTGAGGAATCATGACTTTCATGCTCGAGTTGCTAGAAGGAAACCGTTTATTAGTAGGGTGAACCAGAAGGAGAGATTGAAATTTGCCAGATGTTATTTAAAAAAACCTAAAGAGTTTTGGGAGTCTGTAATTTTTGTTGACGAAAGTAAATTTAATGTTTTTGGTCCAAATGGAAAGCAAAAGGTATGGAGAAGGCTTAACACTGAGCTTAAACTAAGAAATCTTCGTGATACAGTAAAACATGGCGTCGGCAGTCATTTTGTCTGGGGTTGCATGAGTAGCTTTGGAACAGGAAACCTAGAATTAATTGACAGCAAAGTCAATAAATATGGTTACTTAGACATTCTTAAAAGAAATATAAGACAAAGTGCTCAAAAAATGGGAATTTTGGCCAATTTTAAACTCTACCAAGACAACGACCCGAAGCATACGTCCCATGTTTGTAGGCTATGGGCTCTCTATCATTGTCCTATGGTCATTAAAACGCCAGCCCCAAGTCCTGACCTTAATCCTATAGAACATTTATGGGATAATATACAACAACGTTTGCATGAAAGTAATATTACGAGCAAAAATATCCTGAAAGAAAAACTAATTGAAGCATGGAGAAATATTGATCCCAATACATGCAAGAAATTAGTCAATTCAATGCCAAGTAGATTGAAAGAAGTAATAAAAAACAAGGGTCGGCCAACAAAATACTAAAATAGTGCTTTCAAGTAGTAAAACTATTTTTTGTTAATTAATTTATAAGTGTCCGAATACTTTTTTGGACTGAAAATCTATTGTAAAAGTATTATAGCGTTAATTATACTTTAATTTTTAAGTTTAAGAAAACTATTTCAGTAGCACATGTATTTTCACACCTTGTAGGATATGAAGACACGATTCGTTTTGCAATATATTGTTTTAATATTTTTTATTTGGTGAATAAAGTGTTATTCATGTGGGTGTCCGGATACTTTTTTGGGTGACTGTATGTTAAAAACATAACTAGTCTCTTATTTTAGAGATAAAGGGTAACAACAGAATTTACAAAAAAAATTGAAAATCAGAATTGTAGTTCAGCGACTACTGAGTCGCAAAGTTGGGCAAAAATACGCATGAATTGGTGACGTCACACGCATAAGTTGCTGACGCTCTCTCTTGCCACGTTTTCGCGAGTGAGATTTCGTTGATTGAGATGAAAATTTTGCTTCGACAAATTGAATACAATAATGGCTCCAAATGTAAATTTTCAAAGAAGGAAACGCCAAAGAGATGCCAAACGAAATATAGAGAAGTTAAGAAAAGAATTGTTGAAGCAACAAAAGAAACAGCAGGAGATGGAACGAAAGAAACAGCAAAATAAGGAACAATGTAACATGAAGATGTCAATGCGAAGTTTCTTTCTGTGTCGAGAGAGTCAAAAGAGAATCACGAGTAACTTCGAGAAACAAAAGAGCATCGCGAGTAACAAAGAGAATCCGAGAAGTTTCGAGAAACAAAAGAGAAACGCGAATAACAAAGAGAAACCGAGAAACTTCGAGAAACAAAAGAGTCACGCGAGTAAAGTAGTCCTACGCCTTTAACATCAGCGGATGTTTGAAAAAGACCCGTCATTTTTTCCAATTAAAAAGATAAAATTTTGGTTTCTGGCTTTTTGGGGGGCACCCCGACAAGATCTGCATAGCTTAGATAGAAACCGTTCTGTAAGAATTTATGTTTTTCAGGGCAACTCTTTGAATTTGGAGAAGTTTATTTCAGTCACCCTGGAAAAATGTTATAACTCTTTTTGCACTTTTAATATTTTTCTATAATGATATTCAAGTGATGAAACCATAAAAGACAATTGCCAATAATAATGTCTCAAGTATTTAATCATTTTTTAAAATATTTAATATGAACTCTCTGATATCTAATATATAATTTTGCGTATTTTTGGATAAAAAATTTAGTTTTTAGCAACTAATAAAAGAGTATTTTTTTTAAAGAAAGCTTATTCTTTTATTTTTGAATAATCTCAGCAATGTTTCCAATTATGAAGTGTTTGATTTTACCCTTCTTTATATCCCTTCTACATTTAGATTTCAAATTATTACCCAATGCCAATTCTATCAAAAAGGGTTTCGATATTTTAAAAAAAATCACTTTCCCATCGTTAACCCCTTAGCAGTTTTATTTTCTTTGCTATCTAATAAGATGACCCCTTCTGTTTTGGAAAGGGGCTATCGTTTTCATTCACCCAAGAAGGTATAGAATACTTTAGATGTTTATGGAACCTAAATTTTTGTATCAAATTATAAAGCTAATCAATGATTAAATTTTAGTTTATAAGTCTAAAAATGCGATAATTCGATGCACGTACGAGGGTTATGGGGTTAAAAGTTGGTGTTACTCTTTTATGTAAGAAATGTTCGAAAGTAACTGTCGGATCATTTTGAAGACATACAGATTTAGTATATTGCTTGGTGTGTGTTCTATCTTTTCGATTTTAAGTTTGTGAATGTTCCATCCTCAGGATGTCTTAACCCTCTGACTGCGGATATTTTAAAATCACTATTTAGATGCAACGTTTGCAAGCGTGTTCAAATACCGTTGAGCCAAGTGAGTTATTTATATGCAAAGCTTTATTAGTATAATATGATCCAACACTATAAAAGTACTAAGCAAACACATTAGCCTGTGAAAAGCGCAAGATGCAACAAAAAATAGACTTGCTTCCAAGCCACGGGAAATCGTGGCAGTCAGAGGGTTAACCAGCATTATTCAAGAAAACTGGTAGACTGATGTGCGCTTTAGCAGCCTATTGCTCGCTATGGTCTCACTAGCTGTTGAAAGTTTTGCAAAATTTTCTCCAAGAGAAACTGAACCTATCCCATTTCCCCCTTATCAAAAGTCATTGAACCATGGCTAGTTACGCTAGATCAATTGTTATTGCTGTTGTGACCACTTCCATAAGTTCTTAAAATGAAGAGAAAATTAAACTAAATTCACCTTCATCCCAGACACAAAATTTTAATTTTCTTAGAGATGATAGTACAAGCATTTGAAACTTCGAGTCTGTCGCATAAATAAAAATGATTAATGCAACTCTAAAAACACAAAGTAATTTTCCTCTTAAAAACTTTCCATTATCATAAGTGTAAATGTATGTTTGAAAATTAAATGTTAAAAAAATCAGTTTAAACACTTGCGATCAACAGAATACACTAGATGAAAGTTACATTATTAGCTATCTATTAACTATTACTAGCCACACAGCACACTAGATAAAAGTTACATTATTAACTAATATACAATAGCGATAACAAAAAACATTTTTTTTATCAAAACCGAAATCACATTCGCCCAATTATTACTTTATTGAGCAAAATAATACTTTAAATACTATATTTCATTGACAAATAAGAGTATATCTCAATCATATAAATTTACGGAACCTAATTTTAAAAGAAGAGCAAATATTAATTTAAAAAAAAAAACAATTTTTTGGTGCATTGAAAATGAAAGCTATTCTTCAAACAATTGTTTTTAAAAAGGTTTGTCTGAATCGGCGACAACTAAAAAAATACAATGAAATAGAGTGAATGGACAGCCCAGGGAAACAAAATAATAATAATAATAGTAATAATGTTTTAATTAACTTTATTTTGAAAATTATTACTGTTTAAATTTTATAGGGCTGCATTCTTTTTGCTAACAATTAAGTAATAAATATAATAAAAATAGTTTTTAAATCATTATATAGTCGCTCAACATGCAACACCACCCATCTCAATTTTTTGAAATTTCAAAGAGGAAGGAAATAATTTTTCGCAACCAATAACGAACATTTTTTAATACTTTTTCACATCTGGTAAGAATATACTTCCTCATGTTTATATCAGATTCTTAAAAAATACCACTAAATAAAATTATCATTATTGGTTTTCAAAAAGTGAGTATTTCCTTCCTCTTTGAAATTTAAAAAAATTGAGAAAGGTGGTGCTGCATGTTAAACGACGATATGTCAAAACTCCATTATTTCACTTCTTCAAAAAAAAAAAAGAAAGAAAGAAAGAAAAAGACGAAGAAAAACTACATTAATATGATAACATGAATGAAATATTAAAGAGGACACTGTTTTTAATTACAACTATATAATAAATTTTTGTTAGAATTATTTTATTTTTAATAAGAAAAATATTTTTATCGAGTTTGTAACATTTACAGCAGCCAGTTCAACACTTAGATATAACAATCAAAGGTAAAAGGGACATTGTTGATAATGGGTTAAAAACGCACTTTTACTAGTGTACTTCATAAAGTAGATTTATTTTATTTTATTTACATTCTACTTTTAGTCTTTAACTGATAATTTCATTATTATAACTATTACGGAATCTTGCGCCTTTCGTATGGAATCAAAATTTAATTAAATTAATCGATTAGCTGATAATTAAGTTTTAAAAATATTAAAATAGTGTAATGTCATGGTCAACACACAAGTGTACAAAATTTCAAAACTCTAGTTCATCAGGAAGTGAGTGAAAAATCGATTACAAAATTACCTTTGTAAACTTGCAACAAGTTAAATAAAAGTGTGTAAAAAGAGTTACGCAAACGATATATGGGTACACTCAACTAATTATGTATCTGCATCAAATAAGTTGAAAAAATCCTTATATATATTCTTTATCTTTTCAAAACTCTAGCACATCAGGAAGTGAGTGAAAAATCGATTACAAAATTCCACCTTTATAAACATGCAACAAGTCAAGTTAAATAAAAGTGTGTAAAAAGAGTTACGTAGCCGATATATGACCACACTCAGCTAATTTTTCAATCTACCTCAAATGAGTTGAAAATCATTGGGGGTGAAAGTCAAAATGTCTATTGTAGACAAGAAAATGTATATTTTAAGGGGGAAATGATTAAAGAAACGAACAGAACGCATAAAACGGGTTTCGATGTTTTGGCTTAATGATGCAAGAGCCAGATATAATATTTTCACAAAGAATAAAAGAAAAATTCTGCCATTAGATATACATAACCAATACGAAGTAACAATTACT
Source organism: Araneus ventricosus (assembly GCA_013235015.1). Lineage (NCBI taxonomy): Eukaryota > Metazoa > Arthropoda > Arachnida > Araneae > Araneidae > Araneus > Araneus ventricosus. Next base: position 1,482,744 of record BGPR01000028.1, on the reverse strand, counting down.
CAAAGTCATAAACGAAAAAATAGGGCTAAAATATTCTAGATTACCGATGTAAGGATAATATTCTTCAATAAAAAAAATGAGAAGTAATGCTCATGAATACACATGGACAAACATTTGAACACACTGATAGCAGACTACGAATCAGGCGATTAAGTTTTGATCAGATAAAATCACTTTTATTTTTTTCCTATGATGTTTAGGGTGACAATTAGCAGCAGATGTAAACAAGGTTGGCAAAATGTCACAACTAATTTTAAGCGCTCATTCAGCTCAAACGGGTGGATTTTGATGAGATCGGGATTTTTGGGAATACGACCAAACGGAAAAGAGAAATCCTTGTATACAAAGCCTTCCTTCTTTATCCCCTGAAAAGAAATTGGATGAATGACATTTTGAACATACTAGAGCTCAGGATGGCTTTGCCACTTTTTGCAAGAAGAAGATGTTTCTACTCGGCACTTAGAGTCTGGAGCCAGAAGTGAGAACTTCCATCTGCATGGTCTTCAATTCAAGATTTTGCGGGTCTATTCTGGTACCCCCGGTTGGGTTGGGAGATGTCACTTTTTCCACACGTTAACAACGGGAAAAGTGACGTCTCCCAACCCAACCGGGGGTACCAGAATAGACCCCTTGATCTCAATTTTTTTTCTTCAATTCGAAACCAAGCGGCATAATAGCAAGCATACGTCTCAAACCTCTTTTTCCTAAGCCAAAAGTGAAAATGAGTTTGAGACGGTATTTACAGTTTTCTGTTATAATGAGAGTCCTAAAAAGTTTTTTGTCTGAGAGAAAGCGTTTTTTGTGAACAAACATTGTAAATAGCCTGAATTAAATTACTTATGCGATACGAAAGGCTATGTTCTTTGATCTGATGCTACACCCCATAGACTTCGGGAAAGTACAGTAGAACACCGGGAATCCGAACTAAATGGGGCTGACCTTTGTTCGGATTCCGGGAAATTCGGTAAAATACTCTTGATAAACCAAATGCATTAGAGTATTGACTCTGGGTGTTCTGTGAAGGTGTACGGAAAGAGCAAGCGGCGATTCGCACGGTAACAAGTTGAGGGTGAAAAGAAGACATCTAAGTTTGTATCTGCTAATTAAGGTGCTGTATTCATTCTTAAAGACCAATTCGAATACTTCTTTTAAGTTAGGAATAATTATTTGGGTGGATCAGAACCAGTATCAGAGGTTTTTCTTTTGGGTTGCTTTGAGTGCTGTGGGTTACAGTCTTTTTAATGGGTGATGTATAATTGGCATCAACTCTCAGTGTCCAAGCTTTGACAATTTGTTTAACTTCAAGATATGAAACCTGATTTTTTACAGACATTTTTTTCTTTTTTCGCCTTACCACATAGGGCAGGAACAGGCAAAAGGAAGTGACCGCCATTACAGTTTACTCTCTTTTCTTGAGTGATACCTGAATGGTTACTTGGCCAACTTAAGCACAGCAAGCCAAAGAGAGTGTAACGTGGCTGGAAGTTTTCGAAAGACTAATACGATGGTACAGAAAACAACGCAAAGGTCTAAATAAAAACCATTTTAAATATCCTGAATTGATCTCAAACAATCTAATCAGTTAAGAATTTCACCAACAAGCCGACTGATACACTGTTGACAATGCACTTCCCATCCAGCAGAAGTAGAGACTGTGAAAACCAGATAAGTCAACAAGGATTCCCCCTTTCCCAGTATACTAGATTGGCATATACGGTCAACATGGGATATGTAGCTGTACAGAGAAGCTAGAAGCAAACGGTGGCCAACATGGACTATGTAGCTGTCCCGGAGAATCTGGAAGCAAGCAGTGGGCAATACGTGATACATGGCTGTCCGAGAGAAGTTAGAATCAAATCGAAAGACGACAGTTTCTCAAGAAGAGCCCCTGAAACATTTCTGTCGTCGAAGGAGAAAGAAAGAAAGCAAAAAGTAGAGAAGAGAGTAAATTAGAAAGGAGATCATATCTCAGGGTTATGATGCCTGCACACCTAAAAAAGATTCGTCCATGCGGGAACAACAAACTATAAGAAAATTTTGATTAAAGAAAATAAGTTTTTAATTTATTAAATGACAGTGATGTCGAAAAATTTGTGTCACATTTCACCAAACGCCTTTTTAAAGGAAATCATAATACATACAAGTCTCAGCAATATTTTATTCACTTTATAATGAACAATTCGACGACGAATGCAGTTGAAAGTTGTCTCATTTTACTGTGAAGAGCTATCGTGCAAAGCGTAAAACTATACAAGTCAACATTAGTCTTTAAAAATGTGATTCTTGCATTGGTAGCAAAACTTAGAGAGTAATAGTTCAAAGTTTCATTCACATCTCCTTCTTTGTAGCAATGCTTAGAAAATTTAAATCGCATTGTTAAGAAATGTTTCGATAGTTCAATGCTATTCAGTTTTCGAGAAATTAATGTCTATCTCTGCTTTCTCTTTTACGAAGAGAAAGTATTGTAATCATTCAAAAATTCGACCTTAATATTTTGATAAATCATCACGTTTCAGACCTCCCGAATCTGAAAAAAACGTTTTCGAAATTGTTTGTCTATCAGCCGGTCTGTGATTACGATTATTCAAAAATGCAAAGAGCTAGACGGATGAAATTTTATATGTGGTATTTACACCAAAATTATAGATTTCTATCAAATTTTGGACGAAATCCGTCAAAGTGAAGTCTATATGTCTGTCTCTTCGCCCATGTCCGTATGGGCATGATAGCTCGAAAACGCAAAGAACTAGTACAAAAAAATTTAGCATATAGTTTTGTAATCAGAATTGTAAATGTGTATCAAATTTTGGACCATATCCATCAAAAGGTTGACCGTCTGTCTGTCTGTATATTCTATGATATGTGTATCTGTCTGTGATATATGGTCTTATAACCAGAACTGTGGATCTGTATCAAATTCCAATCTGACGAAAGGAAGATGTGTAAAATGCACACTCGGTTCTCTTCATTTTGAAGGGTGGTCATAAATTATTGGACCCATTTCAAAAATTAATAAAAAATAATACTGTTATTACTGCGTTTTTTTAAATGAGAGAGCAAATAAAAAAATTCAGATAGGTGGCGAACCATTACGGTGTTCTAAATTTGCTATAGCGAGAGATTTCCATACGCAATGGCTACCAATCAGCAAAAGCCGATGAGCGTTTTCTGGTTTCCTTTTTTAGTTTTTCTTGAATATCTCGAAATCTATTCAGTTTTCGAATTGTAATTGATTTAACAAATTAAAGAGCGTACAATTCCCTTAAAAACACATGCTTTTATTTTTCTTCTAGCTTTAATAGTTTTACAGATAATTGTTCTCAAAAATGGGGGATGTCCAATAATTTACGACCACCTAGGCCGTCGTAACGACGCGTTACCTGTCTGAAAAAAAAATACTTTTTTTAAATGCGTTCTCATTTTTAAAAAACAGTAGTTGTAACATTATTAGTATTTTTTTATTAATTTTTGAAGTGGGTACAATAATTTATGACCACCCTGTACTCCGAAACACAAAAAGCGCCATATTGCGCTAGTATACGAGAAAGTCGAGAGGAGAACACTCCCGCTGGTTTCGCTTAAAATAGTGTTGGAACTGAGAATGTTTTGAAGAGTTTTTCATTCAATTACTGTTCATTACCTTTTCTACTTACATTTTCAATCCTGATATGTGTCTGATCTCAACAGGATTAAAAAGCTCCGTTAGTCATTCGTTGGTAATATAGTAAAGACAGTAACAAGTGTCTCTTACTGAAAGAAAAGAAACAAGTAAAAGATTTGCAGTTGCAGACGTCGAGACTTCTTGGATCAGATACAAAGACAAAGATTCCAAAAAGAAAAAGGACAAAAAATGTGACAAAACAAAGCACCGCGGAAGTTTGTCTCAACGATTTCTCAAACAAACAATTGTTTTGACCAAATGCTAACTCAAGTAGAAACTTTTTGGCAACTCAATTGTTTAAAAAAATTTCACGCTTGAAATACTTCTACTTACAATTATAACAAACCAACATATTTGTAATAGATTTGTTTACAGTGAATATTTATCTAAATAGTTTTGTTCACGGTTTCTCTGTGAAACATTCCCAGTAACCTATTTCCTTCGCAGTCGTTTATTTTGAATATCTACTGAGAAAAACGATTTGGCTAATTGTCTATGTTTTAACTTTGCACTCGGATGTGAACTCTTAGGTATCATTCGAGACTGTGCATCATTTTGACGTTTCTCTATTTCTATGGTTAAAAAACTACCTACAAAGTTTTAAGAAGTTGAAGAATAATTTTTCAGAAAAATGAACTTACACAAACATCATTTTTACGTTCCGAAGCAATAATATGAGCTCTTATTAAATAGTGAATAATTATGCATCTAATTACAACGAGTGCAAAGGTTAAAGATTAAAACACTATTTTTTTCATGCGGAAAATACACCAAATAGTACAATTATTGATAAATTGATTGAATTCGCTGGATCTTTACTCACTTTTATTTATCTTGATTTGTTTCATGTTTGTAAGAATGGAATCTTTCAATCGATTTCCATTTACTTCCTGTTATGCTAGTTTTGAAATTCCGTGCACTTCTGTATTTTCTACGATGTTAATATTTTCAGAACTTGCTTATCAGTTAATTAAATAATTTAATTAAATTTTGATTCCATACGAGTGGCACCACTTGGTGAGAAAAAACTGATTCAGGATTCCGTAATATTTATAATAATGAATTATAAATTAAAGAGACTGGAAGTTATAAAATAATTAAATAAAATTCCACTTTTTAGTACACTAATAAAAGTGCGTTTTTAAAAACTCTTTTTATTTACTGTCTGTCCGCTACGAGAACTCTGTTCGCCAAGTTGTCTCGTTGACGTCGGTCACTATAGAAACAGGTTATCATAGGAGGAATCCATTTCGAGTAGGTAGGCGTTCATTCTAGTTTGCTACATTGGCACACTTAGCTCCAAATGGGAAGGGACGTGCAACTGCAGGACATCCGAGAAGACTAATAGTCAAATACCGCCGCAAACTGGCGCCAAGAAGAAAATAAAACTGCGACTTCCGTTGTATTCCTCCTATTCGAAATGGATCTTCCTTAACATAACCAGTTGCTATAGCGACCTCCGTCAACTAGACAACTTGGCGAAGAGAGTTCTGGTGGCGGGACAGGCGTTTGTTACAATCAAAATTAGCATTACATCTTGCATTTATTTTGATAGCCCATGCTTTCATCCATAATGCAATAAATCCAGTTAAAACTTTAAAAAATACACTAATTAAAGAATATTGCTAAATTAATTAAACCATATATTAATAAAATAATTATTCAATACTAAAATCTGAGTTAACATTTGAAAGGAATTACTGCAAAATGCCAGCTTTAAAGTTTTGTAAATATATTCTTTAAAATGTTCCAAATTTTTAATTAATTGCAAACTATTTTCTTACTGTTCACATGACAGTGCATTGTTTCTCTGCAGTATTAAAATCAATGATAGAAGTAGACAAACAATAGTTAGTACCGATGTTGTATGAATCTACGGTATGTTAATCCGTAAAATCCCGCTTTTTAAAAATTGATTTTAAAATGTTTTTTTGAATAAAATATGGGAAAAATACTTTTAAAAATCCTATTTTGTTTTAATTATGGTTTATGGCTAAAAAACAGCTTGCATGACAGGGCTGTATTTCAGAAAAAAATTTCCTTGATAAAATTCTCTAATGTCAAACACAGATGAATTTTAATAATAATACGGATCCTTCAACATTGTAGAATAAAATATGGCATTCTCAAGCGCGCTAAAAAGACGCAAAAACATCAATTTCTTTTTTTTATTAGTACTCAGGCTGCCATCTATATGTTGTAAAAATTGTTAGTATGTATCCTATTGGCAACAACAGGAACTAAAGCTTCAGTTTTATTCTCAAGATTTTAGAAGACAAAATTGGATATGTTGCTTAAAGGCAACACTGGCATTTAAGGGTTAAAGAATCCTTGAGGTCTACTTGGTATTTGGTTCTCTAGTCAAAGTTACATTTGCATCGCAGCCTCTATACTGTTCACCTTGCTGTGTGTCAGAATTACAAATGGTAACGACAAAGAAATCTAATGAGTGCCAACTAATGAATGGTTGTCATGTTTTGGAAAAAGCGCCACGTCTAGAGAATAGCTTAGCGTTAAGAAGAAAGTTTCGTTAAAAAAAGAAAGAATTAGTTCATTGCTTAGTCCCGAGTGAAGCTTGACTTGGTTTATCGCCTCTAACTGTGGGAGAATTAGTTTGTTTTAGCTAGGAAACTAGGTACTGGAAAAACGCGTTTTAAGAGAATTAGCAAACTTAAAATGGGTAGTGCTAATCTCAGTCCTAGCATTTTTTCAACCTTTCATTTCTTTGATCTTATCAAATACATATGGAGCTCAAAATTAATGCCACTCAACCCTTTATTTACCGAATTAACTTACCAGCAATTTTTAAATTTTATTTTGGCATCATTAGATACGTTTTAATGCGGAATAACCCCAGGAAAGGCGAAAAACTTTTTAATTAAATAAAATAATCTAATTAATTTGATGAACAATTTTTAAAAATAATTTTTGTCTTCATCTGCCATCTACTGCTGAACTCCATTCCTCGTGTTTATGTGAATATTGTCAGGAAAAACGGTCAAATTACGAAGATATAAGCGTGATTAAAGCAGTAAATAAAGGTTTAAACAGAACCCAAAGTGCTGCTGAATATCATAAAAAAAATTAAACGTAATCTCAAATTCAAATGGTAATAATTTGTTATCCCTCTATAAAGCCTGAAAAATTTTTGATCCGGAACTTATTTCTAAAATAAATATCTGTAAATGTATATCAAGTTCATATTTGTGAAAGCAAACACTTGGCCTTTCTTTTTCGTCGACCAAGCGCGCAAGCGTTAAAAATTGTAATTTTTCTCATATAAGCTCGAATGAAATTTCGAATCATTTAAAGCAAAAGCGCGTTTTTTGTTACTTTCGCCGTCTCAATCTATGAAAATTTAAGCTTACAAAATTTTAAACTTAAATAAAGCTTAAGCCAAAATTTTCATTCAACATATTGTGAAACTGAGAACAAGAGCAGATGCATCCTCGTTTTCGCTTCAGAACTTGAACTAGGGTGATTTCATCTAATACGGCCTCAAAAATATTTTCGAAAAATCTATCAAGTTAGAATATTGGGGAGGCACTGGAAGGCTAGTACGCAAATCTTTGATAGTGTTAAAAATTCATCTTAAGTAATTATTATTTCTCCTTGTGGACATTGAAATAAGCATGAATAGAATTGTAACTATGTTTATTAAAAAGCAATGCACCGAATGATACGTTTTATTCTTTAAGTCGAACAGAGTCACCACAAAGGACGGACACGATTGGTTTTGGTCTAATAAAAACGCTCGTTGGAAGAGAACGAACTGTTTCCTCAATATCTTGATTTCTTATCCTTTTCAAACAAAAGAGTGGAAAAAACATAAAAACGTCGAGTCAGCAAAAAATAAAACTAATCAAAATGGAATAACGTTACAACAACGAAACACCCTACGTTCAGGAGCTTAAATAAAATTTGTTTGTTATGGAGTCACCTTAATTTTTATCAATGAGAAACATAATGGTGTGGTGGGAGCAGTTTGGACGCGATATTGTAGATCATGATACAACGAACATGCGACTGTACACTTTACAACGAACACGGTCTACCACCATATTAAATAAAATTATTTATGAATGCACATAGTATTTAGCAATGGATTCGGAAACCCTCCGCGCTTTTGCTCATGCGCCGGGCGGAGTCATTTTTATCAAAATGCGGGGAAAGTGAAGAATGGAAGAGTGATGTTTACATTTTACTGAGCGTGATCTAACAAAGAACTCCGGAAATGCGCTCATATGACTCTTTGCCTGACACCCCTTTCCGGTGTAAAATCGTTCAAAAGTGGTAGTCTGGGAATCCGTTGTTGAACAGTATTATTTAGAGAGTAGTTTCGGTTTCCACGCACACCAGGAAGGCTCGCTTCATAATGAAACTGCACGCGAAAAGCATTTGCTGAACAGTGCTTTTCGTACTGAAAATTCAATTATAATCCTCCCAGCAGTTGTACATTTAAATTTGCTTGGGTAAGGGATTCCGTAATAAGAACTACCAACGCCCTTTTCAAGCTAACATAAATATCAAAAAAATTATGGATCTACGGATGGCTACAAAAAGCGAAACCTGCGGGAATGTTCTTCCCTCGACTTTCTCGTATACTTCCACAGTATGGTGTGTTTCGTGTTTAACTTCGTCGCATAGTGAAGAGACTCACTAACTGGACTAGAGATGGTGTTATCTTCTCTAAACATGGCCTTTTCCCTGCCTACCTCAGAAGATTTCGCCTCTCTGACAGCGATCAATGCAGTTGTGGTGGATCTGGCATGGCACTTAACTATGCCACGGAGTGTGCCCTCACAGTGTCTTGGCATATGAGGAAGCCAACGCCAAACTTCGAACAAGAACGTCTGAAAAGAGTCGCCAATAACCTCGTCTCCAGGCATAAAATTCGGAGGATAGTCAAATTCATCAGATCTCCTCCAACCTCCCTGGCCTTCAACTTTCTATCATCCAACTTCAGCTCATCCAACAAACTTCAAATGACAAGACCTTCCCCCCTAACACCCCCAAAAGAGAATGAAAATTAACATCTAAAGAAAAGAACAATAATTCGAAATAACAGTTTAAAAGTTTAAATGCCTTACATAGTATAAATATCTGTTTTTTGCTGTTTTTTTTATATATTAAATAAAATTCCCTTGTCTTGCCCATGAAACCGTTCAGTGACCGGACTGGTCACGGGTACGGGCGTAAGAGACGGCGTTCTGCTCTGCATAGTGAAGATAATTGAATATACATTTTGGAACAGTGCCTTTTTTCGTTAACCTATTGGCGCCAAAATTTGACATTGATCTCCAATGTTGATATTAAGATCATATATCATATAAGATACATTATCAGATTAATGCTTTCTGGGGTAGGAAAATCACGCATCTAGTATGCTGCGCTTTTGATTATCGCGTTCACATAAACACGAAAGACCGACCCACAGATCGTCAACCTGAAGATGGATTTGATTCAAAATTTGACACAGATCTACAATTCTGGTGATAAGATATATGCCAAGTTTCATCAATACAACTTGTTGCGTTTTAAAATCATCGTGTTCACATGAATACGGAAGGACTGGCAGACAAACTTTCCCTTGCCAAATTTCGTCCAAAATTTGATAGAAATCTACCATTTTGGTGTAAAGACCACATACCAAATTTCATTTTTCTAGCTCTTTGCATGTCTTGAGTTATCGAGCTCACAGACAGATGTAATTGCAAAAAAATGGTTTTGTCGGACACAAGGAGGTCTAAAACATGGAGATTCATTGAAATCTCGAGGTTGAATCATTTGACGATTACAATACTTTTTTCTTCAGATAAAGAAAAAAGAAAGAGGTTATAACATTCGAATATCGAATCATTCGCCATGAAGGTGTAAATGCTTATGTTTTAATTGATTATAAATTAGATATTTTGTGAAGTTACCCCTATGGTTCTTCGGACAGAACCAATGCTAAATATCGGCGAACAATGATTGTTAACAAAAAGAGCTCTATTGGATAAAATTAATCTTAGAGATCTGCAGACAAAAATTTTCCGCGCAAATCAAAATTTTAAGAATACAATAAAATCACACACTGTGTTTATCAGTTATAGAAAAATTGAGTCATTTCAATTGTAACAATATAATTCATGGAACACTTGTTCATGTCTCTTACCTATTTTTGGACAGATATTCATTTTGGATTTTACGTTGAATGAACTCGAAGAAAAGAACCGGCTTTCACGTGACCAAGAAATAGAGGTTAAAACTATTGACATTGTTAATGAAATGTTACCTTTGGGAAGTGTCAAACCTTTAAAGGCTTTTCAATCATAAGGGATACTTTGAAGCATCCCTTATGATTGCAATACATATGTAGTGCATAAATTAAATGATATATTCATTACACAAAATTAGATAATCAGTATTTATCTAAATCCCGATAAAAAATGAAATAAAATATTTAGGTGCCCAAGTAAAGGGCAAGTCGTGTGTGTGTGTGTGTGTGTGTGTGTGTGTTGTGTGCTGGTATTGTGTGTGTGTGTGTGGTTTGTGTGTGTGTGTTGTGTGTGTGTGTGTGTGTGTGTGTGTGTGTGTCGTGTGTGCGTGTAGTGTGTGAAAGGAGATATTTTATATTTTGATGAAGGGAATAAAACAAATAAAATGAAGTCAACCAAAGTGTCATTGTAAATATTTAAAAACAGATATAAAAAGTTCTAACAATATTGGCTTATATATATATCAATGTCATGAAAATCAACAATGTCGTATATATATATATATATATATAACAAATAAGAAACAATCATTACAGAATTGTAAAAGCAAGATAATCAACATAAGCATTCATAATTCACAAAATGTAAAGAAAAAAAATCCGCGGAAAGAAAATGGCGAGAGTTCTTATAGGGAGAAAATAAACAAAAGGGGAAGATAATATAAAATGACTTTTCATGACTTTGATATACTGATTGACTTTGCCAGGGAGCCATTTTACTCGCAATTTGATAGAAATTTGCAATTTTGGTATAGAGACTGCATATAAAATTTCATAAATCTCGATCGTTTCACTTTTGAGGTATCGTGGTCATGGACAGACATAATTCTAGAAATGGTTTATTTCAGACTCATGGAAGTCTGAAACATATATATTTATCAAAATTTCGAAGTTGAATTTTTTGACGATTATAATGCATTCTCTTTGTATAAAAAAAGGAAAGGAAGTAAAAAAAAGAAAATTGCAGTATTTGGATGTTGCGTTACATCATTGAAAATTATCTGTACTGATAGAGACCATCGTTGGTAGTGAAGATTATGTATTTGATTGTTTTCAATGCTGTGAGAATAACGAGCGGTAGACTAAAAGTTTTTAACAAAATATTTTTCCGACAAAAAAAATATCTGATCTTTATGCGAAAAAAAATGGAATTCTGAATGCTGCAGAAGATTTTTAGTGTAATTTTTTTTCTAAAACTTTTATTAAAATCAAACATAAAAGATTAAAGATGCTACCGTGTTTTTTCAGAAAAAACATGTCAATACCTTGCTTCCAGAAACTGGCACGTGATGCATTGTTAACGACCGTTTTTAAGGATGACAATACACGAGTCCGATAGCTACTGTATCGACAAAAATTAAGTGATGAAAGCGTTAATAATGCTGACAAGATTTTGAGCTTGAAGAAAATTAGTTTCGAATGGTATTTAGTTTTGACAGAATTAAATTTACTTTTGTTGCGACACAAAGAATATATATTGAAGACTAAAGAGAATGCATGAAATGGGAAGGATAACTCCATTTTTTTTTCATGAGCCATTTTCGCCTGCAGAAAAAAATTCTAACAAAAGTCGAAAAAAGTGACAAAAACAGTTTTGAATTTCGAAATTTATTAACCACTTCCTCCACTGGCTATCACGTCTTCGTGAAATCCGATCTATCAACGCAAACTAACGAAACTAAACAATTCATAAAGGAAAAAAGCCAATGCATACTTAAATTGTATTTCTTTACACAATCCTGTAACTGATGCAGAAATTCGCAATAAACCCATGGTTACCCATGAAAAGTAAAAATGAAAGACTTTTCGACACATTGTGATGACCCATTAACCTCCTATACCAACAATAGTTCAGTATATCTTGTCATTCCAAACTGTACTCCAGTTTCCAAAACATTCATATCACCTTCATCTAATGATTTCAAGACCAAAATCTATCTTAACAGACAATAATTTTTCCGATCATGATACAAATTAATCATATCATGATTATTAATTATGATATGATTAATACTTCGTTATTAATCATATCATGATTAATAACCAAGAAGCAATCGATTATAATTTCTCTTATTGAAAATATACACGAAAATACACCTATTCTAAATGAGAAAAAGCATTTTCCCAAACTACATTAGTAAGGGAATTCAAAACCACGTATCTGGTGTAAAGAAACCTTTTGTGTTGAAAACATTTTTAAAAACACCTGGGAACAATAGAATCGATTTCACATACACTACTTGTATTTATTCACCAGATATTGGGCTTAGAAAATTATAATGAAGAATTTTTGTGCAAATTTTACAGTTTTTATCAAATAATTTTCCTACAGCAATGCATAATTAATTTAGAAGGTTCTGTTACCAAACAAGCAATATCTAAGTGTGTCGATCCCATTCAGCTTGGATATACGCACGACAGCCAAATGTCATTTTATCAGATTTAACACAGCTTCCATTTGTTACAAATAATGAGCTTGTTAAGATTAGACGATGAAGACGCAAATTACGTCATTCACCGGCGACGTGGTCGCTCGTATCTTTTCCCGTTCAGTCAACTTCAGCTGTCTCTGACTATAAATAATAGCAAATGCAGCTTTCAGACAGCTTCAACAGAGTTATTCCATGACATCTGATGCAAACACTGAATTTTCTTAGGGATATTGATTCTATCAACACCCATAGACAAGAGGTATTATTAATAATAATAATCCGCTGAGAGGGAACCGACCTAATAAGGCTGACGGTTAACCCTTTGGGTACATTTGACGAGTGAGACTCGTCATCTGCTTACTTGGGCGAAGTTACAGTTCTGACTCGTCATCTGAATTTAAGAAGCAGGCGTTGATGTTTGAGGCAACCCAGCCAGTGGTACCTTTGCATTTACCGACATGTTTTGAAAAATACCACACGGTACAAAATTATTAGACGTTAAGTTGGTTCTTGTTCTATATAAATATTTATATTTTATTTCATTTATATATTTATTTATATTTTGTAACTAAAATGCTGTTTCAAAAATATATTTATATCACCAATATAAGTATATTCCAAATAAAATGTATTACTTTCACATATTAATCCATATAGCGACAAATTAAATCCGTCCCATGGGCATAAAGATCTTCAAATAACTCAGTACTCAAAGGGTTAAATAACACCCTCTCGGCGTAAATCTGAAACACAGAAAGAAAGAAAACATAAATATAAATTAATATTAATATCAAAGTATCCAGGAATAGTCCACATTGAATACTAAGAGATAATGGAGGCAACTGATGGCTTGTTTTGTCAATGATGATGTCAAGTCTTCTTCCATGGAGAATCTTCATTATATTCAATATTCTCTCCAGAGATTTTGTTTTGTGCAATATTTTGCACAAGGTCGACAGGTTTTCAACACTAGACATGTTATATGAAAAGTTTTTGTCACGATAGTCTGGAACACCTTCGTCTCTACAGACACATCAATGGTGGGAACATAAACGGAAACTGTGGAGATAGGACATAAAGCACCCATGTCCTGTGATGTACTGATTGACTTTCGAATTGAATGAAGTTCGTTTAATGTTTATTAGAGAAAGGAAAAGGAAAGAAATGAGGGAATAGACACAAACCCATCTATGCCAGTAGTAGATCCGCATTTTTCTGTCGGTGACATCTCCCAAACAGAGCAGCGATTGTGGGTGCCTGTTCCCAGAGTGAAAACGATGCTAATATGCAGTGGCCAGCTTCTATTGATTTCATCTCAACTCGATGCCATGGCATCATGTATTTCTACCTACGTTTACATTGATTACTGCAGAACACCTGAAAACCTCACTTCCGAAAACAAAGGCAATTACAACCTGTTTTTTACTGTATCTTCAAAATAAAGTGCAGACCAGAAGCTTCTGCTAAATTTCAGGCAATTTTGCACTGCATTCAAATCTTTTAGTTTGCTGTTGCAACAAGTAGTATTTTACTTTCACGTATACGAAGTGTAGAAAGAGAAGGTCCTGTAATCGTCAAAAAAGTCAACTTCGAGATTGGGATGAATCCACATGTTTCAAACCTCCACGAGTTCGAAAAAACTACTTTCGAAATTATGTATATCTATCCGTGAACACGATAACTTAGGAACGTAAAGAAATAAAAGAATGAAATGGGGTGTGCAATCGTTATACCAAAATTGTAGATTTCTATCAAATTTTGGCCGAAATCCATCGATGGGAGGTCTGTTTTTCTCTGTCAGTGTGCATATGAACACCATAATTCACAAACCAAAAGAACAAGGTGGATGAAGTTTGGTATGTGGTTTTAGCACCATAATTATAGATGTGAAACAAATTTGGGACTCAATTTTTCAAACGGTTGACTGTCTGCCAATCTGTCTCTTCAAAGATATATGTACGTGATAACTTAAAAACGAAACAGGATAGATAAATGAAATCTGGTATGTGATTTTGACATCAAAATTGTAAAATTTTATCAAATTCCAATCGGCCAAAGGGAATAAGTCCAAATGCATATTCGATTCTCTTCTTTATACAAAGAAGTTTTATACGTAAACAAGACAATCGAGGGGAGAGCATTCCGGCTGTGAAATGATACGAAAAAGAATTTTTGTATATTATTATACATAATATATCGTTTGTGATGCTATACTATACAATGATACCTTCTGAAGAAATTTGGAATATTAGCAATATTCAAATGACATAGGTTTTACTGATGTGTCTTCATTTTCGTTAAGCAGGGTATATAAACTTGAACCAAAATAAACTAATGCTATACTCTTATTTCTTTAAATTGTGATTGCAGGAATGGAGAGTTCAAAATATTTCATCGGTCCCAATCACTTTCAATTTCATCAAATTTCATGTACAAAACAGAGATAGCAGCGTGTTCTCAAATTAGTTTGGATAGATTAACGTCATGGTTTGAAGCTACACGAGGACTATTTTTGGACGGACCTCGTAATTTTGAAGGGTGGACAGATGTCGAAGATAACCCCAGAGCCTTCACTCCTCTCTCCAAACTTCCACACCACGCTAGCAGGAAGACGTTTGACACTGACTGATTTAACGTACAATGTGGATCTTTAAAGGAATCGGATTTCATAACAGTATACTTTCCGATCCCAAAGTTCAGATTCTTCCAACAGGCCACCGCCCCCTCGCATCGTGATGTCGGAATAGTTTTCGAAGTTGGTTAGAAGCGACAGATTTTAACTAAAACTATCAATATTCATTTGTATCCATCATTATCATCTACTGGAATTTGTATACTCTGATAACACTAGTGCGTTTCATTAACTAATCATAAAAAATGAAACAGTGTTCCGCAAGAAATTTCAGATGATCACATTTTTACTAAACACAAAATGTCAGTAATGTGTAGCGTTGTTTCTTCTATATTTGATTCATACGTGCTTACAGCAGTTCCTTCTCAGTATTTTCCTTTTTAAGCCCAATCACCTTGTCTCCTTGAACATTTTGGCCCTTCTTATAGTGATTATAAAATTAAACTCAGCTATATCTCTCCACCCCGATTTCCACCTGAATCTAAAATACACATATGACATACAAATTTCTACCATGAGGCGTCTTTTGATACATTAAAACTTTCAAAACATTGCTTGACATTAAAACTTTTACACTGGATTATCAACAATATACGGCAACATCACTTGAATACTAAATGAAAATTAAAATTCCCCTTTCCAATACAAAAACAAGGGGGAATAACCCCGATATAACTTTTATATTCCTTTGATGTAAATTTTATACTTCCGCTATCAGAGTGAGAAACGCAAGCTTTATACCACTACTCCACCACCATCACCTTGAAAAATGTAATTTTCTTCAGCCCATGAACATTCTACAATTATTTTACTATTTGGTATCTCAATGATTCCGAACGTATGAAAATTTATTCCAACAAGTTATAATGAACTGATAAAGACGATGGTTGGGAATTTCCAACACATAATTGGAATTTTACTGCAAATCATTGTAGTCATAATCATAGAAAATAATTGTGTAATACCTAGTTCCTTTACAATTATAGGTAAAAAGGAATACATTAAAATACTGCTCAGATTATGACGTAAGTAAAATATTCTTTTGAAGTAACAAATATGGATGCGAAAAACGCACAGTAGAGAGCCATGCATCTGAAAACCAAAAAACATATTTTACTTAAAATGCTACATATATGATTAGTAATTATAGGATATGAAAACTTTTTATTTCCGGAGACGAAGTTTGGTTATTACAACAATATTATTATTGCTTATTACATTTCTGTCTATCAAATAAAAAAAATTTAAAAAAATATTTTCTAGAAATTTGTTCACAGTTATTTATTTGTATTTAAAAGAAAAAGTGTTAAAAGGCACCTTCGATCAAAACAGGTCTGCATAAAATTGCAATAGAAATAGTGCTAAGCAAGGACAATATTTCGACCGACCTCATCATTTCGAAACATAATCAGTTTTTCAGAAGTTTTCTAATTTCCACAACAACATGAAGAAACAATGGATCATTAGAAACATTGGTTCTCCAAACCTGATTTGCCACCATGTTGTAAACACGAGCAGTGGAATTCTTATCGCTGATAAATTAATGTGACTGTCTAATAATACGGTGTGGAATAAGTCTCGGAGACAAGAAAGAAAAGTGTTTTGTCGAACTTCAAAGTTTTGATTCGAAAAGCACTCAACCAAAAATCAGGTAAACAATTGAGAAAAAAGTACTCCTTTGAACTATTCGAAATATAAACAATTTACCTGAAGTAAGTGCTCATTATCTTTGATTTACGGCGGCAAATCAAAACGTCAATTGAGTATTTTTTTCTCTCTTCTTCCGGCCTCGCTCAACTGAGAGAAGAATGAAGGTTGGAGAAAACGCTGAACTTCAATCCCTTCTCCTTTCATAGGGTGAAGAGGATTGGATTACTTTCTGGATGGCATTAATGTAATGGATTACTTTCTTCGCGTAATTTTTTCATTTATAAACTTGGTATTGGTTCTTTTCCGATAACAGAGAAACCGCGAGATTCATTTTCCCTCACGAATTTCTGAAAAAGCGCGCTTTTACAAAGAGAGTTATTTTATTTTTGACTGACTTTTGAATGAGCAATATCTTTCAATTATTTCATAAATAATAAAGATAAAAATAATAAATTGTTAAACAATATAATAAGAAGTTAATGTATGAAATTTCTTCAATAAAATCACAGCATGAATGGATATTTTTATGAATAAACAGGCATATTCTGAATTGGAAGAAAGTGCTAAAACTAGTTAAATTATCTACAACTTATCATATACATATAGAGCAAAATCCCTCCAAATTGACTTAAAGGAAAGGTTTTGGAAAAAATAATCATCACTTGTTGCGTGAAGAAGAAAGCCAAGGGCACCTTCAAAATTTTTTTAAGGAGAGTGAATTTTTCGCGGAATGTGGATACTGGACGCAGAGGATCATCTTACCTGCTGCCGGCCATCCGATGAGTATCAGTCCACCCAAGAAGCAGATGCAACTCCATTTGCACAGAGACATTTCTGTCCAGTGTTTGGAAGAGCTGTTGATTTCCCCCTTCGTACCTCCCACGTCCTGCTACTGGAAATAGAACTCCTGTGGAATCCTAAACGAAACGGCGCACCGTCCCATGCGCACTTCTGCGTAGGACGACTCCTCAAGTGCTTGTCCTCATTTTGGCCCGGCTAAAAATTAGGCACTTACAATCCCATTCGGATTCAAATAAATTGATCAGAAGACTTCGACAGAAATAACTGAGATGATACAAGACAACAGAGTCCTGGCAATAACCTACTTGAACACAGTCTAAACTCTAAGAGATGCAACTTAATTTTAATTTCAAAATAAACTGCAAGGGAGACTTAACCGTTCTCTTTTCAGAAAACATTTTAATGATGACGTATTTGTAAAAATGTCTTAACTATTATGAATTTTGTATGTAATCAAAAAAGGTTTAGATAAAATGAAAGGGAATGGATTGAAATTTAACCAAACTATTTCAAATAAATTGATCCGAAGACTCTTCGACAGAAATAACTGAGATGATACAGAACACACGATACATCAGACTGCTGGCAATAACCTACTTGAATAGAGTCTATACTTAAAGAGATGCAACTTAATTTTAATTTAAAAATAAACTGCAAAGGAGACTTAACCTTTCTCTGAGCTTTGTTTTTCAAAAAACATTTTAATGATGCCGTATTTGTTAAAAGAAATATTACCTATTATGTATTTTGTAATATTATCACTAAAAAATGACCGCCTGTAGTGAGTTTCATTCCATTCATTTGCTAACTAAATGTGGTTGACTCGATCAAATAAAAGGGATTAGGTTGAAATTAGACAAATTATTTCAAATAAATTTATCAGAAGACACTACGACACAAATAGCTTCGATAATACTAAACATCAGAGTTCAGGCAATAACCTACTTGAATAGAGTCTAAACTCTAAGAGATGCAACTCAGTTTCAATTTAAAAATAAACTGCAAAGGAGACATAATCCTTCTCTGCGCTTTGCTTTTCAGAAAACATTTTAATGATGCTATATTTGTAAAAAATGATGGCATAAACTTCAAATTTGAAACTTTAACTTTAAAATTTTAACATTGAAATTTAAAACTTTAAAGAAGGGAGACTTTATCCGTCTCTGCGCTTCGTTTTTCCGTAAACATTTTAATGAGGCCGTATTTGTAAAAAAAATTAACTATTATATACTTTGACATGCATTAATCACTGAAGTTTATATAATCACTAAAAAAATGATCGCCTGTAATGAGTTTCATTTCAGAAAAGGTTACAAATTAAATATGGTTGACTCAATCAAATAAGAGGGATTGGATTGAAATCAGGTTAACTATTTCTAACAGTAAAAATATATTTTGCATAAGAAAATTTTAAATTTTAATAACCAAAATAAGAAATTTCACGTTTTCGCCTTCAAAATTTTTTAATTAATTTGCATACTTGTGAAGAAATAATCATTCTACAAAAAATTGATAACAAAAACTTCAAATCTGAAATTTTAACAAAGAGAGGCTTTACTTTTCTCAGTGCTTTGATTTTCTATAAATATTTTAATGATGTAACTGTCAAATTTTCTAACTATTTTGTACTTTGTCATGTATTATTGAATGCATTGATAACTGAAGTGCTTACAGTCACTTAAAAATGATAGCCTGTAATGACTTTCATTTCAGAGAACGATACTAATTAAATGTAGTTGATAAGATTACATCTAATGATGACGCAATTATAAAAAAAATTAACTATTATGTACTTTGTCATGCTTTTATTATATACTTTTTCGATAAAATCTAAATGAGTAAGTAGACATTTCTTTACTTTTTCCTGTACGAAGTATACAAAGAGAAAGCATTGTAACCGTAAAAAAATCACATATTAATGAATCTTCACGTTTCAGATCTCCCCGAGTTCAAAAAAACATTTTTGGAATTACGTCTTTCTGTCTGCGAACACAATAACTCAAAAACGAACCGAGCTAGACGGATGAAATTTGGTATGTGGTCTTAAAAACAAAGTTGTAGAATTTTATCATATTTTGGACGAAGTGCGGTCGCAAAAAGTCTCTTCATCCGTTCTTGGAACACGTTAAGTCAAAAATGCAAGGAACCAGATATATGAAATTTGATAAAAGATTTTACCACCAAAACTGTATATCTGTAACAAATTTGGACGTCAAATCACTGATTATGTGTCATTGTGTGTGTATGCGAACGCGATATCTCAGAAACGCTACAGTATTGAATTTTAGAATGTACCGAAAATAAATGTCAATTTAGGACCAAATTGAAAAGATTTCTAATGCATACTCGATTCTCTTCAACGTACGATGAAGATGAGCATAAAGCGCCCCATACTGTCGAAGTATACGAGAGAAGAACACCCCCTCTTTACTTCACCTACAATCAGAGTCATCTTATCCAATGAGCTAATTGGGCTGTAGCCAAGGAGCTCGTTAGATCCAAAGGCGCCGAAATTTTATCTTAATTTGGAACCAAAAAATAATTTAATCAGAATTTTAAATATGTTAATTGTAAAAATATGCCATCGAATTTGCAATGCTACATATACATCTTATACTTTAAATGAAATGCACATTTTTGTGTTAACTAACTCTTTCGCTACTAACCGTCACATATATGTGACAAAGCTGTTTCTGCCCGACGTCACATATATGTGACAGACGTCAAATCTATTCCAATTGATGTCATATAATCCCGAAAAACATCTTGGGTTTTGGTGCACGTTTTTCTCAGGAGACCATGGTAGCGAAAAGGTTAAAAAAATTTTTGAATATTAAACAAAATACAAGGAGTTTATATATTTTTTATAATATTTATTTAAATATATTATTGTATTTAATAAACATATAGAAGAGAATTTTAAAAAACTTTTTTAACCGTTAAAATTAATCATGTATACGATCAGAGGTGGCTTAAGCCTATTTTGAAAAGGTACCGCAAAATTGTATGGCGTTCATCAGAGAACAGGTGATTTTTTTCCGTAAATATTTTATTAGGTAGTTATTTTCGTTGGACCATAGGCGTTCCAATTCCTAGTTACGATTCTGATGGAGCTCTAAATTACTTTAGCCCAGAGAGCTCAAATTTGTTAAGATTGCCCTGCCTAAAGTAGATACAGGGCCACGGTGGCCTGGTGGTAAGGTCTCGGAGCCGGAGGGCTCCAGGCTCGAAACCAGATTCCACCGAAGAACCGCCGCGTAAGCGGGCCTGGTGCACGCCAAATCCGTCGGTGCCAAATGTCCTCCCGCTGGTGTGGTGCGGAATCTTAGAGAGAGGGGGTGCCAGCTCAGGCGTCGTCCCAGTTATCTGACCGCGGCTCAAAATTACGAGGTCCGTCCCAAAATAGCCCTCGTGTTGGACGCAAATATAACTAAACTAAACTAAACTAAACCTACAGTAGATGCAATTATTAATTAACAAAATACAATTGCTTAAGACTCTAGCTTCAAATAAATAGAAGACTGGCCCATTAATTGTCAAACCTTTTACTCGTGTGTGTTTGTGTAAGTATACTACATGTATTTATATTTGTAATTTTTTCAAAATTTCAACAAGTTCTATATTGATTTTAGATTCGTTTTGACTCTGCCTTAATTTTATTATTTGATACTTTGAGGATATGTTTTTTTTATATTTGTATTTAATTTTATGAGAATTTTAATCACATCTTATGCTATTTATTGTTGAGTTTCGATATTTATTGAATTTTGTCTTGTATTTCCGATGTTCTTTATGTTCAGTGCTTTTTCAGTGTAATTTTATTTTTAGCATATTTCTTTTATTCTTGGTCTGAACTTATTTTTCTGTGCTGTACATTGTTTTTCTTCCCCACCGTACTGTATCAGGCCTTACACCCTCTTGGGTAGGTTGGGACGGTGTGCGTTTTAAATAAATAAATAAAGTAGATGCAATTAAATTACTAATTAGAAATGGTAACACATTGTGGAAACTGCAGGTAGTACACAAAATCACAAATCGAGTATATTCAGTGATAGACGAAGTTGAAATTCTTTGTGTGTTTACAGATTAAGGTTCAATAATCATTCAATGAAAGTGAAGCCCTAACAACACCATTCACCCCAATCCCCATAACAGAATGCAGACAGCTGTATCGGAACCACCGCGAACACTCACTCTATAAGCTTAGAATAGAAATGGAGATGGTTAAGCTATAGTTATAGTTGCCATACGTCCAGTATATATGGGACTGTCACCGTATTACACTACTCAGTCCCGTATTAATATTCAGGCCCGCGCCAAGTCTAATCGACGCCGTCGTGCGGTGGCGATATTAGGGGGAAATGGCTTATGATTAACACTTGACCTAACTTGGCCCTCTTGGGTATTGAATGAATGAACCTAATGGCTTGGCCAGCGCCTTTTTGACTAGGCGCCGCACGACCTTGCACGTATGCACGGCACGGGCCTATTAATATTTGTCCCGTTTTCGCCCTAAACTCTGGGTCATTATAATCTTAAAATGACTTGCGCCCAGTTTTATAATTATGTGAAAAAAGAAAATGATATAATTAAAAAAGAAAAAATATAACTGACTTCAAAATATGACTGGTCTAAAAAAAGATTAGCCTTTCATCTTTTTTTATTATTCTGCGTATTCATTTTATTAGATTGCTTAAACTTAATAGATTTTTTATCTGAGTGAAATCAGCCATTACCTAATCACTTTTTTCATATTTTATTTATTTAGCACTTAAACGTCCCGTATCAATGCTTGGCAAATATGGCGACCCTAGCTATAATTGCTTTACGCGAAATCCTTTTTTTTTATTCTTTCTCGTATTATTTTTTAAAACTATAATCTGTATAAATAAGTGAAAACTCATAAACAGTTTGTATGCTATAGAAGCCCAAACTATTGAATACTTATTTTCTTATAATTTTGCTTATAAAGAATAAGGAAGGCTTTATTGAAGGTTTCGTGGCAATCAATTGCATAGTTAATTTTTTATGAATTAAAAACTATGTTTCCATATATAAAAAAGATTATTTTATCGTTTGGGTTACCATTCTTATATAATGAAAATATAACAGACATTTTAAGTCATTTATTTATTTGCCTCCGAGTTGCCACTCACAATGTATAATTAAATTTTGTATCATTCTTTAAAAATTATTGATAACTCATGAAAAGAATTAGCTTTCCGCGGTTTTAAAACATAAGTACAGCGAGTAATTTTTTGAGAAGCTAAGGAATTTAAAAATTGTTTGTTGCAATTTATTTTAATAAAGTTACAGACGATAAGAGGATTTTGTGTGCTATAATATTTTATATAAAAATGCTTATTACATTAAGAATATTATATGCATATTTTTTTTTAAAAAATACATTTATTTACTCCTCTTGTTGGCATCCCGCTAGTGCTAATATTAAATATAATTTTTTTGCATATGACGCTTAACTACGTAGCTGTCAACAGATTATTTGATACGTAATAACTTTAACCCTTGTTATATAATAAATATTTGTTATGTTAAAAATATTATCTTATTACAAAGCAAAAATTAGACATAAAAATATTTTCATCCCGAGCAACGCCGGTTATATCAGCTAGTGAAATATAAACGTCACTTTACGCCTATTTAATGATGTAGTTAATATGTTGAATACTGTTAATGATTTCATCATAATCTAGATTTTAAAATAATAAAAATATGAACTGTCTACGAAACGTACTCATACGCACTTGTTTTCAAAAGCGATTTCGAAGCATTCACATTTAACATGGTAAATTTTTTCTAGAGAATCATCTTAAAAGCATCTAAGTAATAGTAATACCTGAGGAAGAATATTTCTAGACACCATTTCTTGGCCCTTATTTTAAACTGAAGAATTCACAAAAAATCATTGAGCTTTTACGAGAATTCGTCAGACCAACGTAGGCTAACTGATTTTTTAAAAATCAATTTCCCCAAAACATCTGAGGAAGTAATCTTTGCCTCTCAGATATGTTGGTCTTACGGGTCGTACCTCTCTGAAGGAAGAGGGTCGGCGCATGTACTGCTCGTAACGGGGGCTACTATGCGTTCGGCCACAGAGCCCACATTAATTGTCGCGGCGGCCGGTCATTCAGATAAACCGGACGGCCAAGTGCCAGGGCGAAGGAATTGAATTGAATTGCCTCTCAGATATCTATATTTCATTTTGATCCTCCTAATTCAAACGAGTGTATGCAGTGGCGGAGTTAGTATGGGACCCCTGGCAAATGTGTAGGGAGAGCCCCCTAGATGATTACGCTTATTACTATCACTAATTGAGGATTAAAAGTGGCAAACGTTCTAAGTGCCAAAAGCGACAATGCTGGGAAGTCGCAAAAAGCTGTTCTATCAGCCCGTACGGACGTTACACTGAAAACCTCTTAAAATGCTCTTTTGAACTACTTAGAGGACTACCAAGCACTTAAACGTTTACCACAATATAAAGCTTTGCTCATTTTACACTTTCATATGAAAAACGGTGTTTGATTTTTTTTGTTGTTGTTTTTGTACTTGCATCATTTAATCTCTTTTAATCTTCAATTATAAAAATACTTTTTTAAAAAAATTTAATCACTCTTTCTAAGACTGTCAGTTGAATTTAAAGGATCTTACAATTTAGAAGAAATAAGGAAATAATTCAGTATTTATTTATATTTTTATTTGAGACAACTTTTTTTATTTTTTGTAAATTAACAATATTTTGTAATAGATTTAAAATTGCTAGAGTAATTATTACATCTGAGGTCGGGGTCCCCCTAAGACCGCGGGATCTGGCATTTTTCCAGTCCTGCTACCCTATATTTACGTCAATGATAGAGTAGCAGCTCCCTGCATGGCAAATCCGTACAGGAAAAATCACTGACTAATCAATCATCTAAAAGAGAGGTTCTACTAAATAAAAAAACTATTAATGTAGTGATTAGTGTAGGTTTACTAGAATTTAATGATAAGAATATATGCGACAGATAAATGGAAATATTGCTTGTTCATGTTTTAGAATCTATTCTGAATCTGGGGGAATTTTTCTTGGGTTAGTTAACTTATTGATGATTTTCTTTGGTAATAATTTAACATATCAAGATCAGAAGCTATAATTTTTTACGTCACAGATTTTTTGGCGGTTCCCTACTTGGTAGATCCATGCAGGAGGGATCATTGTCTAATCAATCATCGAAAAGAGAGATTCCACTAAATAATAATAAAAAAACGATTAATGTAGTGATGGTTCTCGGATTCTGAAACCCTCTGCGCTTTTGCGCATGCGCCAGGCGGAGTTGATTTCACCAAAATAGGGGTGAAGTGAAAAATGAACGGGGAGATGCTTTTATTTAGCTTTATCTAACAAAGAAGTCCGGAAGTGCTCTCATATTACTCATTGCCTGTCACCTCTTTCCGAAGTAAAGTCGTCAAAAAGTGCTAGTCTTGGCATTTTGAAAAAATCAGTAGTGAATAGTGTTTTGATTTACTAAAGTTTAATGACAGTTGGAAACAGAAACGAAAAAAATACTGCTACAGTGTTCAACATAGGAGTTCAAACAGAGCACGTTTATTTAAAATGATAATATATTCCAGCGTTTTGCGGATTTTGAAACTGATATTGAATTATTTTATAGAGGGAAGTCGATGGATTTTTGATATAAATTGAACGCTAAAATGCTGATTAAAAATATGTGGAAAAGAAGACAAAGGGTTCCATTGTCAATAACTTTCTGTGAAATAAATGAACTAGTATTGACGCCGATATTCAGAATTTTTGAGACAGGAAGCGCAAGGTAACACAACAAAAAAAAGGGAAAATATATTTTTTTGTTATTAACTCTCAGTAAAATAATAGTTAATCGCATTTGAAATTATAAAATTATTTTTAAGATATTATTGTATAAAGAACCTAATCAGTGTTAAAAATTGGTAAGTTTAGTTTAGTTATATTAACGTCCCGTTTTGAAGCAACGCGAGGGCTATTTTGGGACTGCCCTCGTAATTTTGAACCGCGGTCAGATGACGAGGACGACACCTGAGCTGACACCCCATCTCCAAAATTCCGAGCCACACCAACGGGAGGACGTTTGGACACTATGTATGATTTAACGTGCAATAGGCTCCATACACGACGGACCTCCAGTGGAATCGGGTTATCAAAAATTTGTAAGAGAATGAAGGTATTTTTTTAGTTGAACACAGAACGAATATTATTTTCTAATAATAAATAAAATTTTAACAAGCAATTAAGAATAAATTCAGCGAATAAAGAAAGACTGAAGAATTTTGTGTCTATAAAAGGAAAGCTTCTATATAATAGACACTAATTTAAATAGACTTTTAATAAAGAAAAAGATAAAAATAACATAAAAATATGAAACTTTGGTACAACTGTGCAGATGTTAGAAAATATTTGAAAAACACAAAACGAATGATTAATAATCGTTTGAATTTATAAAATCATTTTAAACAATTTTACATAACTTGACTTGCTTTATATTTGAAAGATGGAGCTTTGTAATCGATTTTTTCATTCGCGACCCACGGTTTACGCACCACTGCCTTAGAGTAGCAGGAAATCAAATTATTCTTTTGCTGCTGATATGAAGTCGCAGCAAGTACTAATGAATTTGCTTGTTAGTATTTTTAATATGAGTTGTTAAACTTATTTACATTCTTGATGTTTTCATAATAAACGTGATATTTTAAATGACTACTCATCATTTTACAATTCGAAGCGATAATTTGGATATTTATTCTACATTCTGCTGCAGCCACTCTGCGAACGACCGAAACAGATAATTTTTTTTGTATTTTCCGTGATCAATCCAGGCGCAGAATAAAAATCCATTGAATTCGCATGTAGCGCGTCGAAGACATAATAAGAATATTATTTATGCAAAACAGAATCAATGACATCGAACTACGCAATTTGTGGCATACACTTAATACTTATCGCCACCGTAGGAATTCCAGGATGCAGAAAATAAGTAGGCTGATTATAGGCTTTTAAATATGTTTAATAACATAGGAACATAATATTTACATATTTACACTTAACATCCAACGCTTACCTTAAGCTCACTCAACGAACTCATTCTCGCCCCTAAGGCGCATGCGCCGCCAAAGACGGGGTGGTGAACCCATTATCAAAAATGGGGGAGATAGCACTTAGCCAGCTGCAACACTCTCCCACCTTTTGAGTGGATATGATGCACAGACACTCAAAAATAATTGCAATCTTAGAATGCTTAAAAAATGAGACACAGAAAAAAATACAATACTTAAAGAATACATACATACATGACTATAACTTACAACACAATTACAAACATCACAACTACAAAAATATCAATACAAAATTCAATTTTGAATAATAACGTTTCCAAAACGTTCTGGTGGTTTTACAACCCTACCACTGCTGGTAGCTAGTGGTATCACATTATCCTCCCCTTTCACCACTGGATTTTCTATTTCTAGTCTGTATAGTCTTTGTACAGGTCTTAAAAATTCGGAATTTTGTGTCTTCACGAGAACAAGTCTTATATTACCATCCCGACCAGGTATTAATTTTAATACACGGGCTAAATTCCAATGAGTGCGTTTTTTATTACTGTCTTCCAACAGAACAATTTCTCCTACTTCGATAGGTTTATTTTCGTAGTTCTTAATGGATTGTTGACGTAATTGTCCAAGATACTCGATTCGGAATCTTGCTCTGAGTTGTTCTCGTATCTTCTGCAGATATTTTGCTCTTTTACTTAATTTTTCTTTATCGACAATGTCAATATCGGCAACTCCAGACTCGGGGATCTCTCGTAAAAACATTTCGGGAGTTAAGGGAGAAACATCATCTACGTCCTCGGACACGTAAGTGAGTGGTCTTGTGTTAATCACTCTCTCACAATCACACAACACAGTTACTAATTCTTCGTAATCAAGAGCAGCACGACCAAGAATTTTTCTCAGAATTTCTTTCGTCATTTGTACTAAACGCTCCCACCATCCACCCCACCAGGCCGCAGACGGAGGGTTAAACTTCCACTGAATTTTTTCTTCTGCCGCTTTTGAAAGGATGCCGTCCCAATCCAGTGAATGCAGAAGTCTCTCTGCTCCCTTAAAATTCGTGCCGTTGTCCGAATAAATTGTGGTAGGTCTTCCACGACGAGCAATAAAGCGTCTTAATGATTGGAGAAAAATTTCAGTTGTTAAGGATGTGATCAACTCTAGATGAATAGCCCTATACACTGCACAGGTATAAAGGACAATGTAAGCCTTTGGACCATTTCTTAGATACAGAGGTCCTGCAAGATCAACACCTACAATTTCAAACGTAGCTGCATCACGTACTCGATCCTTTGGCAAAATGCCGGGAGTCACTTCACATTTCTTAGCTTTAAATCTTTGACACTTTACACACTTTCTAATACAATTTCGAATGGTCTTACGAGCCTTAATTATCCAATACTTTTCTCTTAAGTGTGACATTAACATAGAAGTACCAGCATGTAATAGATCATTATGAGCATTCATTATCAATAACTTAACTACTGTATGATCAGAAGGTAAAATAATAGGAAACTTAAAGTCATTAGTATCATCTCGATTAGAAATATTAGTTTTAGCTCTGATTAGACCATTACAATCAATTATTGGTCTAAGTTTCTTAAGTTTATCATCATTTACATCCTTAAATGATTCCTTCTGAATCAAAAGCATAAGAGCTATTTCTGCTTTCTCTAATTCAGAAACAGACAAAGTTTTTGAGGAATCACTAGCAATTTTTCTTAACTTATTATGAAATCTAAATATCCAAGCTAGCATATGCACAATTTTCCTTACAGATGAAAAATACTTATAATACCAATCAACATTTTCACCATTTTTTGTTAAAGTAGTTATAATAGTTTTCCGCTTTTCTGAGCTAACCAAATCCTCATCTGGATCATCCTCAGATTTTGGCCAACTCTCCTCATTTTCACTTAACCAAGAAGGTCCCTCCCACCATTTTCCTTGTAATAATTGTTCTCCAGAACACCCTCTAGATACTAGATCTGCAGCATTAAGTGCTCCTGGAACGTGGCGCCACACGGTGGAAGAAGTTAGTGAACGTATTTCCCTTACTCGATTTTGAACAAAAGTTCCCCAATTTTGATCTCGCTGTATCCAGCACAATGCGGTCGTAGAGTCTGTCCAACAATAAATATTAACATCGTAAAGTTTAAGATCATTAATCACAGAGGACAGTAATCTAGCCCCAATTAAGCAAGCGAGCAGTTCTAAACGGGGTATAGTAACAGTTTTCACGGGTGCAACTCTACTTCGGGCATGTACTAGAGTAACTACTATTTTGTCACCTTGTTCAACTCTTAAAAATATGCATGTTGCATAAGCCTTTTGACTAGCGTCACAAAACACATGCATACTCAAAGATTCCGTTACTGGGGAAATGCTAAACCACCTTGGAACTCTTATATTGGCTATTAAATACAACTGGCGATACCAGGATTTAAATTTTCTCACTAGGTCATCTGGTAGAGTATCATCCCACTTAAGCTTTAAGTTCCACGTTTCTTGTAAAATCAACTTAGGAATCAACATAACAGGTGTCGTAAAACCTATCGGATCAAAAATCTGATGAGCAATAGCTAAAACTAACCTTTTCGTAATAGGTTTCTCTAGGGTAACTGTTTGTTCTACTTTACAAGATAACGTATCTGTGTCCGTATGCCATACGAGGCCTAAAACTGACACGTTTTCATCTGTGGATGTATCCCCATTAGGCACTACACTATACAAATTAGACTTCCAACCTCGTAAATTGAAATTGCCAGAAGACATGATAATTTGGGATTCCAGTATGAACTTTCGCATTTCTAATTCAGAATCTAAACTAGTTACACAGTTGTCAACATAAAATGCAGTCTTAAGTATTTCAGATGTGCAACTCAAATTTTCTTGAACCCTACTTAAATGACATTGTAGTGTAGCGGCCAATAAATAAGGACTGCATGTTAAACCGAATACCACTCTTCGATGCCTATACTCCTGAACTTGTTCCAAGTCATCTTTCCTCAACCATAAGAAACGTAAATAATCACGATCTTTTTCCCTAATCGATATTTGTAGGAAAGCTTTTTCTATGTCTGACGTAACACCAACGTAGTTCCTACGAAACCGATTGAGAATCGTTGGGATTATTTCTATCAAATTGGGTCCAGTGGACAAACAATCGTTTAACGATGGAAAACCTAATGCGTGTGAACTTGCATTAAATACTGGTCTTATACTCGTAGTGCTACCTTCTTTTATAACTGGCCTATGTGGCAAATAATGTACTCGACCCGTTTCCCCTTGTGGTATTTTTTCAATAATACCAAGACTCAACCAGTTATCAAAAACTTCCCCATAAGCTTCTAATTTACCAGATGTCATTAATTTCCTTTTCGTACTCAATAGACTTTTTTCTGCCAATTTTTTATTTTCCGGTAAAGAAGAATTATCTACTACCCATGGTAATGCGACTTCATATCTGCCTTCTGCATTTACGCAAAGAGTTTCATTAAAATATTTCGTAGTTTCCTCTTCTAATTCCTTTGCAGTTTGGCGATGCGCAGAACCCGTAATCCCTAATACATCCAAGGACCAAAGGTCGCTGATGCACTGAGTTTGAGTTAATAACGAAGAAATGATCAGGGAATGTTTGCTTTCAACGCTTGGCTCACTGCCAAAAAGTTTCCCCAAAACCGTCCACCCTAAACGAGTATGCACTGCAGTCAAGTTAGACTTCAAAGGTATAATTTTCCCAATAAACAATTTACCGGCCACATCAGCACCAATTAACAACTTAATTTCCTTATCAACTTTTAGAGTGCTATTTTCCAAATCCGTAAGCTTAATACCGTGCATTTTAAACTCTTTTAACCAAGGACCAGATGGGATTTGTTTAATCTCAGAACAAATGCGGTTTTGACCAAGTAAGTTTACACTTATAACTATTATCAACATTACTCAATTCAATGACATAATTCTTATATGACACTTCATCAGTTTCAATAGCACCAAATAATGATTGCTTTAAATTTACTTCACTTATAGGTTCATAGTTCATACTTTGAGCAATATCAGAGCTTATATAAGATTTCATACTACCAGTGTCATAAATTGCTCTTATAAACATTTCTTTTTTACCATTACATAATCTTACAATCAAAGTTTGTAAATATACATCAGAGAGTTGTACATGACTGTTTAACGTACTGGTTTTGGTTTCATCATTCTCTCCATTTGAGAGTTTATCTAACTTATTAGAAGGTAAATCCGGGCACAAAATAACGAAATGTCGTTTCTTACAAATATGACATTTATGCCCCGATTTGCACTGGTTTGCCCTGTGAAATCGCTTAAGGCACACAAAACAGGCTTTTTTCTTCTTAAGAATATCTTTTTTACAGTCTAAATTCATGTTTGAGACTTCATTACAACTCTCAGATGCATGGGATTTATCACAAAAAATACAAGAATCAAATTTCTTAAACTTACGAATATTCTCAGTAGACTTATTATTATCATTAGCAGTTAACAATTCACATGCAGTTGACACAACCGGTTTAGATTCAGAATACTGACTTACACTTTTTTTATTAGTTATTTTTCCAGTATTAAAAATTTCTCTAGATATTTTAACTCTAAATTCACTGTCCACTTCATTCTTAACAAAATCCATTAATAGATCTAAGTCACTCTTACCTTGTGTGTCCTGAACTAAATGTCGTTGTCTATCCCACATTTTTACAATGTCTACGGGTAACGTTGATTCTATCAATGGGAACAGAATGTCTGCGTATTTGTCTTTTGTGAGTCCTAAAGAATCTAAAGACCGAATTCGTGTCTGCAGTTTATCATATAATGTTGATAATTCGCACTTATTTTTCGCGATGACCAGCTGTAACAAGTCCCTAATGTACACTTGTACCAAAACACTTTCTTTACCAAACCTCTCCTTGAGATACTCGACTGCTTTCTTATAATTCTCGGCCGTAGCAGGAAAGCTTTCGACGATCTCCCTTGGGGGTGAACCGGGCACCGTGCTCTGAATGAGGTACTGGTACTTGTCTCTGTCATCTATACTGGCTTCCTCATGTATCTTTTGGAACTGAGTCCAGAAATTGAGCCATTCTCTCGGGTTGCCGTCAAAGGTTGGCAACTGAATCTCAGGTAATTTGCATTTAGATGCCGTATCCGTATAATGGGGCAAATCTGTTCCATTTTTAGCGTCTCCCGCTAAGACATTTTTAACTTTTATTTTTAGAGCGATAAATTTATCTTCATAGCTTTCACACGTAGTGTACTCTTTTTCGTATTCATCTGAAGTACAATTTTCCTTTTGTAAAAGTTCTAGAAGCTTCGTATCGCATTCCTTAAGTTGTTTAAATCGTTCCGATATCTGCTCGAAATTTATTTCTATATCAGATGCCTTCAGTTGGGTAGCCGCAAGAAGTGCTTCAAGGTTATTACCGCTCCGCGTAAAGGCGCTTCGTAATATTGAGCGCTTCTGTTTTAGCGCGTCCATTGCTAAGCCTAACTTCGATCAGCCTAAGAAATCGGCGATTTCTACATCCTGGCTGGCTCGCCAAATAAATGTGGCATACACTTAATACTTATCGCCACCGTAGGAATTCCAGGATGCAGAAAATAAGTAGGCTGATTATAGGCTTTTAAATATGTTTAATAACATAGGAACATAATATTTACATATTTACACTTAACATCCAACGCTTACCTTAAGCTCACTCAACGAACTCATTCTCGCCCCTAAGGCGCATGCGCCGCCAAAGACGGGGTGGTGAACCCATTATCAAAAATGGGGGAGATAGCACTTAGCCAGCTGCAACACAATTGTTAGAATTAAAGAAAACCGTCGGCAGATTAGAAATCCCAGTTTATGTTGTTTCCGTCGCGCAAAATTATGTTTGCCGGATTTTTTTTTAGAACAATTTTGAACAATATCTCAACGTTGTGATTTAGCAGAATAAATAGCCTCTTGAACAAATGGCCCACTGAAAAGGGATGCATCTCAAAGACAAATGTCTTTCGTATGCCTCATTGTGCAATTAGTCGACATTAGAATCAATTTCGAACTACTGAAGATTTTCGTAAAAAGTCAGGTCAAGATCGTTCACATGCAACATGAGCCGAAAATTGTCCATAATAGCCTGTCGCCACTAATAGAAACGCCATTTATCTGCAAAGCGAGCTTTTCCGGGCTACATTGTTTTAGCACATATACTGTACGAAATCACCTTCCTCGGTATGGATTGCATACATATAGACCTTTTGTTTGCGCTCCCTTAACCGTAAGGTATCGTAGGATGAGGAGAAACTAGGCGGTTGAATATTGCAGTAGAGGTAGCATAGAGAAGTGTCAAGTTCTCTTCACAAATGAGTCAGGATTCCGCTTAGAACCAGATAATCGTCGCTTCTTCATAAGGAATAATTTCAATTTTTTCCTCAAAAGTACGGTAGAACAAAATGTTCAAGGTCTTGAACTTTTTGTTTTACAGTATGCTGGAGCCATCGGCGATACTCTTCTTTTGAGGGAAAGCAACGCTCGATGTCAGAGCTTGTATTTTGGACGAGGGTAAGGAGTGGCCAGTTGGGTATCGAACGTAAGGTGTGGCCAGTATACTCATGCGACCTGAATCCAATAAGCATGCATGGAACGCTTTAGGGACACGGATTGCTGCTCAGCCAAGCCAGTCGAGAGCTAGAGACTACCCTTGGGAAAGATTGTCAGATTCCACTAGATCACCTTATAAACTTCAAGACATGTCAACCGGGTCTATTCTGGTACCCCCGGTTGGGTTGGGAGACGTCACTTTTTCCGCACGTTAACAACGAGACCAGAATAGACCCCAACATTTAGCCAAATTAGTGTTCTGGCAGACCACATACTCTATTGATATGGCATATAATTCTCAGAAAATTTTTGTTTAAACTTTTACCTCCAAAAGAGGAAACTTTTGAAATCTCTGCATGTGCTTGAGACATTTTATCTATTAAAGTGAATAAAATAATTTTGTAGGCTAGTTGTTTTAGTGCCATAAATTTGTACGACTACATACGATTAATTATCCATTATAATTTTTCTCAAAAAAAAGTTACTGTAACGTGTACATTTCTTTCAAAAAGTGAGTGATCCTTTAATTGTGTTAAGCAATGTATATATTAAAGACGCATATAAAATGTATTCAAAAATAAACAACTATAAAAAGTATAAATAACGAATAGTATACATTAATAGCGCAAAACTGCACTCACCAACAGAAACACATGTTTGGCAGCATCGATAGAGTGATTGACGGTTTCAAAATTGCCAGATTTTTCTTGCACACATGCAGAAGCAAAGAATATTTGAGCGATGAGGTCCCCAACAAAGTTGGTCCAAAAATGAGTCAAGCATTTATTACAATTGGTGGATAAAATTGGGAATGATCTTTACAAACATTGTTATGAAGCACTTGTCAACGTTACTGAACGTTAGGAAACAATTTTTTTCCCTCTTTTATGTCTATTTCTTGTCTTACAAAGGGAGGGCGCGGCCAGGGAAATTCAGTTCAGGATGAAACTTTGCATATGAGTAGTATACCTTTAGGGTGTTCATCCATTAATTTAATAAAGTGCAATGGCCAAACAATTCGGAGAAAATGGCCCTCAAACTTTGGGTACAGCTTATATACCAGTAGGTGATCACCAGTAGTTAGCAGCCAAATTGGACAGGTTTCAGGTCAACAGTTCGATCCTGGCTGTGCTTTTTTCATTTTTTAAAAAATTATTTCAAATTAAATGAAAATTTTAAAAATATTTTTAATTAAAATATTTATTATTTTTATGCATAAAATAACTGTTCATTCATATGATACTTAAATTATAGTTTAAATTTAATTCATAAGCAATAAAATAATTATAAATACATCTTTAATGGTGATAAATAATAACTATCATCATCAAACATTTTTGTTTAGACTTTATGATTCATAAATTTTAGAAATTCACTCTACATTTAAACTTATCTTTCGTTTACTATTAGTAATTAAATATTTCTATATTTAATTACATACAAGAACCAGAATGATAATTATCATAAAAACATTGGAAACACAAAATATTTTGACAACTTGCCCAATTAATAAATGACGATTGTTCATAAAAACAACGGTTCTTTGAGTGATTCTTGTGCGATTCCATCTTCAACCTCCGATACACTAGCAATATCTTTAATTCATAGAATATTTTAATCTGTATTATGATAATTTAATCAAAAAAACGAAACACTTCAAAATCCAAGGTGAATAACCACATTTTTTCAGAGTTTCTAAAGGAATAAGAGTAGTAGAAGAATTTCATAGGATAGTGAGTAAAAAACATTTACCCATTTGTCCCTTCCCAATCATTGAAATTTTGGACCATCTGCCTACACATTTAATAGATTAACAGCTGCTCTCGTTCGATCTTTAAAATATTGGACCGTCTGCATATGCATTCAATGCATTAACATCTGCTCTTTATTGTTTCCAAGATAAAGTAAAAAGGAAGTATTTGTAAATATAAAAACCTAATAATTTAAAACTTTTAATGATTTTAAGATGACAAATATAATTATAGTTATTATTTATCACCATTAAAATTTATTTATAATTATTTTACTGCTTATAAATTAATTTTTAACCATAATTAAAGTATCATATGAATGAACACAAATTATGTATAAAAATAATTAATATTTCAATTAAAAATATTTTTTTAATTTTCCATTTAATTTGAAATAATTTTGAAAAAAATAAAAATGAAAAAAGCACAGCCAGAATCGAACTGGTGACAGAGCGGACAGTAGGCGAGAACTCTAACATCTGAGCCGTCCGGCCACTGACTGCCTGTGATCACTTACTGGTATGCAAGTTGTGCTCAAAGTTTGAGGGCTATTTTCTCTGAATTTGGCTGGCCATTGCACTTTATTAGATTAATGAGTGAACACCCTAAAGGTATGCTACTAATATGCATAGTTTCATCCCGATCTGAATTTCCCAAGCCGTGCCGTGCCCTCCCCTTGTTAGTGCCTCGACTTGCACTCAAAGAACCCTATACAAAAAAAATTTATATATAAGTTTTGCCTACAAGTTTTGAAGCAGCCTGCATACTAATTTTCAACTTGCTAGAATAGATTCAAGTAATATGTGAAATATCTTACCAAAAACATTTATAGAAAATTAAATTGGAATAATATTTTGATTGTGTGATACTTCTATCTTCAGTTTCTCAAACGAGATCTGAAATTCATAAAATACAATCCGCAAGTCATTTCAAAATCTTAATGTAGATCAGTGGCGATTACAGCGGGGGGCTGTAGCCCCTCCCAGAACTAAACCAGAATTCTTGATTTTATTTAAAATCACTACAACTGTTTGTTCTTAATTTCCCTTTCTTTAAAAAAAATTATAAAAACACGACATTGCTTTCTGGCTTGTGAGGCTCGAGAATTTTCCTACTTTTCTAGTCATTCCACTTGTAGCGTTGACACGGTCGAAGACATTTTTTAGCTACTCATTTCATTGTATTTTTTATCAGATTATCGAAAGTATTGTAATGTTCTTCGATTCTTATTGTTAGGTGAGTCAAGTCTGTAAAGTTAAAGTGTTTTGGTTTGCATAAGCCATGAGGTTTGGCATTCGTGACGATACAAAATGTTTATGACCTCAGCCCCTCCCAGACCCAAATCCTGGATTCGCCACCAGGAATGGCGCTAGAGTTTGCCCGACGGGGGTGTCCGATTTGCCCGAAAGGGGGGCACGGTCTCCCGACATGCTGTACGTGGGGACGAGTGTAAGGAAATTGGTCTCAAATTTGCACCAGATTATTATTTATCAACTACAGTTGAATACTTGTAACGGACCACATTATATTCGAACCATGCTAATGGATCAGTCGCGGAATTACGGAGCGTGTTGACCTAGCATCCTTTGACAGGGTGCGTAGTGAGAAATTGATGCAAAAATTAAGCACTTTTAAGCACCTTAACCAAAAAAATTAAGCACCTTTGTACGTGCATGCATACGTCGACACACGTATTTTCTAAGCACATGATGATTTCTGTTTTATAATAATGCATAGTTTTTATTGAAAATTTAAAAATATGTTTTTTTAAAATTTTAATATTTATTTCTGTATTTGCACAATGTCTTCTATTGTAAAATAAAGGATGTATTTCTGATTTTACAAAAAAATTAAAAATGATAATGCAAATTGTCATTATCAAAAATTAAATCAACTTTCATAAGATTAACAATAAAAATCTGTTACATTTTTCAACATTTTTTTAAATTAACAAATTACCAGTTAATTTGCCCCTTCGGGAAAATTATTCCAGTATTTCAATATACAACGCTACCCATTGTTGAAGTAAGAGGGAGCATAAAAAAAGTTCATTAATAGTCCAGTCAATGAAGGGTTTGAAAAAAAAAAAATCATATAGTTTTGAAAATTGGTACACATGTTCGTGATGGTCTTCTGATGAACGTACAAAAGACCTTGGCCCTGAGTGATTTAACGAATTAAAGAGAGTAAAATTCCCTACAAAAATATGCTTTTATTTTTCTTCTAGCTTTAATGGTTTCCGAGATAATGGGTCTCAAATTTTGCCATCTTGGAATTTATCCCCTTTTTCTCAGTTTTTCTTGTATATCTCGAAAATTATTTGGTTTTCAAATCACACGTGATACAACAAATTAAAGAACGTTAAATTCCCTACAAAATAGTGCTTTTATTTTTGTTCTAGTTTTAATAGTTGCCGAGATAACGGACTTCAAAGTTTGCTACCATCTTTGGATTTCATTCCCCCTTTTAAAGTTTTTCTTAAATATCTCGGAAACTATTAAAACTAAAAGAAAATTAAAAGCACGTATTTGTAGGGAATTTTACGATCATTAATTTGTTGTATTATATGTAATTGAAAATTGAATAGTTTTTGAGAAATTCAAAAAGAGACAAAAAAAGGGGGATAAAATTGAAGATGGCGGCAAACTTTGAGATCCAATATATCTGAAACTATTATAGGTAGAAGAATAATAAATGCATGTATTCGTAGGGAATTTCATGCTCTTTAATTTGTTAAACCAATTGTAATTTTAAAACTGAATAGTTTTCGATATATTAAAGAAAAACTTTAAAGAAAGGGGGGATGAAATCCAAGATGGTGGTGCGAGCCGCACCCCCAGGACTGGGGACTGTTAGTATCTTCAACAAAAGTCCCTCACAAACATGTGTACGAATTTTCAAAATTATAAGATTTAATGGGGTTTTTTTCACAACCCTTCGTTGAATGTACTATCAACTAAGATTTTGTAACAAATCCATCCACTTTAAGACAAGTTATCTCAAAAACTATTAAAACTAGAAGAAAAATAAAAGCATGCAAATGTAGGTAATTGTACGCTCTTTAATTTTTTTAAAGCAAATAGGATTTGAAAATTGAATAGTTTTCGAGATATTCAAGAAAAATTAAAAAAGGGCGATGAAATCCAAGATGGCGGCAAACTTTGAGACCCATTATCTCAGAAACTATACAAACTAGAAGAAAAATATAAGCATGTATTCATAAGGAATTTCAAGCTCTTTAATTTGTTGAATCAATTGTAATTTGAAAACTGAAGAGTTTTCGAGATATTCAAGAAAAACTGAAGAAGGGGGTCGAAATCAAATACAGTGGCGCGAGCTTCCTCTCCCACCCCCCAGAACCAGGGACTTTTAGTATGTTCATTCGGAGAGTCCCTCATGAACATGTGTACCAATTTTCAAAATATGATTTAATATTTTTTTCATCCCCATTTTGTCCTCCGTTGACTAGACTATAAGCATTATCTTAACATGTTTTGACACCCCTGGATCCATCTCATCCAGGATTCCTTCCCTTTCGTCGGTTTTCCTTCTAGATACATGCAGTAAACAAAGCTTTATTACTATGCTTTCGATCTCGTATTCAACGCCTGGGGGAACAAAACAAAAAAGAAGAATGTTTTCTTTGCACTTCTCGAGAAAATTAAGCACTTTTTAAGGACCGTTTTTCCAAAATTAAGCACTTTTAAGGTGCTTAAAAATGGTTTTCAAATTTAAGCACTTTTCATGACGCTACGCACCCTGTTTGACAGGTTTGGTTCGAGAGGTTTGTGGGGTTCGAGTGACCTTGGTTTCCGGTTTAGGCAGGTGCCGCACGATGAGAAATCAATTCTCCTAACTGAATGCCGCACTGGAAATCGCTGTGGTAGAACTGAAGTGAGGTGGAGCTTGACGTCACTTTCGGATATATAAGCCTGTGGAAGAGTGAGGGAAATCAGTATCCTCATCAGTCAGTGTCTTCTTGAGTGGTTCGAGTAGGTGTGCATAATTAAGGCAGTAGAGGCCGGTTGAACACAGATGTATTAGTAGAATTGTCCAGTGTTCCCAGCGTGTCTGTTCCGGGGTGTGCCGACTGACAGCCGTCTCACTAGACCACTTCTGTGAGATGATTTCATGATGTTTATCTTAAAGTTTTATATCATTTGTGTTTTTTCTATGATTGTACTCGTGTGTTCCTTTCTTGAGTCCTAGCGACCACCGTATCTAAGCCTAACCTGTAGACTGACTCCGTTGCTAATATGTTCAGGTGAGTCACTGCTTGGTATCCAGTGTTGGAAGTGAGTCAACAATGGGATCGACTTGAACTCTGACTGCGAAGTTCATTGATTTGCCTCGCCATGAACGAGAGTCTGCATATCTTCACGGAGGTGTTCTTCTGCAAATGTCATGGATAATATTCGTCGAACTCCCAGGTATTGAATAAGATGGTATAATGTCGGGACTACTTTAAATGTGTATCGTCGTTTTCCTCATGCTTATAGCAGATCACTTCCTAACTTTGTGTTTAATAAACTTGTGTTTTGAAGTAATCCTTGTCTCTCACTCTCTAAGATATCCTGAAACGAAGTCGTGACCAGCGAAATATATTTGTAAAAAAAAATCCTGATATTTTTTGGATTATGTCAAAATTATCAAAATCTGCAGATGGCAGCTTGGAAAAGAGTATAAAGACGTCTGCTGATTACATCTGAAAGAATAAAGATGAGAAAGCAATCCTCTCCAATTCTAGAAACAAATGCAAGTTTTGAGGATATAGAATTTTCTTATTCTTGTGTAATTTTAATGCCATTCCGAGAGGATGACTTATTTGAAACTGAACAAGGCAAAATACTAGATTTTAAAGATACTGTTTACAGTGGTGGTGAAATGGCAGTAAAAATTGGCGGATCGAAGACTGTGGTTAAGTTTTCTCATTAAATCCTGGTGGCTATGGCACAAAACAGCGAACAGTAAGCCCAAAGATAATTTCTTTAAGTCAAGAGAGGCAAATTCAGAGGCTCGCTTGCAAGCAAAAATGTCTTCCTCGAAAATTAAAGATGAGATGCTTTTGCCCTGTACTAGTCCAACAATAAGAAATGCATTGCACAGAAATATTAATATTGTACACAAGAAATTGGAAGGAAAAAACTTCACGTTGTAAGCAGAGTATTAATTAATGTTTAAATTTTGAACGAAAATATCTAACGGCTAGCGCCGACTGGAATGATGTGGTGTTTTCGAACGAAAAAGTTTCATTTAGATTGACCAAATGGATTTAAGGTTTACTGGTATGATATGCATAAAGAATAACGCCTTTTCTTTACAACTCCAATTCGGAGAGGGATGTGACATGGTTTGGGCAGATTTTGCAGCCGGTGGTGGAACTGAAATTGTTTTAGTCGAAAATAAAATAAATTCAGTATTGTATCGGGATATACTGCCAAATAGTTTGTTGACAGTTACTCCTCCGATTACATCAGGAGATTGACATTTTAACAAATCAATGCATATCCCCTGCTCTACAAAATCCTGTATGAAGGCTAGTGAGGTAAAAACTCTTCAATGGCCATCTCAGAGTCCCGACCTGAATCTAATGGAAGACCTTTGGGGCATTCTGGCTCAAGATGTTTACAAGAATGGGCGACAGTACAGAAGCAAGTCTGATCTAAAAACCGCAATTAAAAATTGCTCAACATTGACCCGTACACCTTCGAAGCTCTGTCTGGTTCTATGAACCGACGATTAATGCAAACAATAAAAAAAGAGGTTCCCACATCACTTACTAAAGAATAAATTATATCGACTCTATACTTTTTTCCATTTTCAGTATGGTAATTTTTCTAATTTATTAAATTTTACATAATGTAATTAAATGGTTTTTTGCTGCGTCTTCCTTATAACATGAAGTATCCTTACATTTCATAAAAATATGGATTTCCTAAAAATATGATACACATCTCTAGTCTTATGTCATCTAATTGCGACTTTATACTTTTTTCCATGACTGTACCTTCCTATAGAGTGAATCAAGCTTTTAGTTAAGCAACTGTTAAAATATGAAACCATGATTGGATTATTGTTTCTATTAATTGAACTTTACTGGTTAGTTGTTTCTGACTAACAAGCTTTTTCAGTCGGAAATTCGATTGGGAGAAAATATGAGCCATTCCAACAATGGAATGTGATTGTCTTGATAAGCAGAAGCGGTTTCGGCCATCAGATTTCAATTTTTTAAACTGGTTTTTAGTTCATCAACAAACAATTCCAAGATTAGATTGAGAATAAGAAAAAAAGGAACATTTTCGAAAATATAAGTAGGTGTAACAAGTAACGTACGTATTGAGAATCTCTAGGTAATATGGCAAGTTTTTAACCTCCCTCTTTCTCCCCCCCCCCACCCGGGGGGGGGGAGGAGCAACGTGACAGCGTCCACCATCGAGGCCAACAAGGTAATGTAAATTGCTGCATTAGTGATTCTCAAGGGCCCACATCTTCAGAACCACCAGCCTTAACACTAAAGCCTCCCCCCCCCCCCGAAGAAATGACCAAGTTGCTTGATACATATATGGTAAATGAAGTCAGATGCAACAGCCGACTGTTTACACCTGGGATCAAAGTGCATTGCATGTCTTCCACAAGCAAGGATCAAAGACCTACTAAAAATCCCCTTTCATTGACCAGGAATTTTAATTTTCAGTGAATATATTTTTCAAAAAATATATATGTTGTTTGAAAAATTAAACAAATATTGCAACAATTAAGTCATATATGCCTCATAATGGTAACAAATTCAGCACGAGTACATACAATAGATACATTTAGAAAATTTTAGTTTAATTTTACTTTTCATGAAAGGATTTGAAAGAATTTTTGTTTCTGTTTCAACACAATGTAGTCTTACATTTTTTACAAACAATATGTGTTTGTCTTGGCATGTGGATTGTTTATATCATAATCTTATAGTATTCCAAATATTAAAAATTACCATATAATCCATTCGCACATCCTATGGAGGTAATGAAGTTGCACAATATTTATTTTACATTATATTATTTTTTGCTATACTGAAAACCATTCTCATTTTACATTTGAATATATGGAATAGAACAATTTGCTAACTGAATCAGGGTTCCCACTCTACTTTTCAAACTAAAAATAAGAACCTTCTAAGACTTTATAAGGACTTAAATAAAATATTAAAAAAGCCGTATTTCACAATTTAATACATGACTTTCAACTAAGTGAAATGCTTTTACAGTTTAGTTAAACTCATAAGAATAATACTATGCGAAAAAATTCAATATTTAAGTCATTTTTTTAAATTATACAAAATGACACATAAAAATTTTTCAAAATAAGCTCAGTAATATGTACGCATATTAACAAACTATAAAATAGGCACAGCAGGGAGAAAAAAAATTAAACTTGTGCTACATTTTCAAAGTTCAAAAAGTTGCTCATATATATAGTAAAAAATCTTGACTTATAAACATATTACAACTTATTACATTCTAACAATTTTAATGCTAAAAAGAAATCAGATGATCGGGAAAATAAAAATTCGCTGTTTGAAAAAGAATTTTGTTTTAAAAGGAATATAAGCACTTTCTATGGACTACTGATGAAAAATAAGTACTTCTAAAGACTTTTAGAAATAGCAAGTTAAAATAAGCACTTTTTAAGATCCGTGGGAACCCTGAGAATTAATTCCACATGAAAAGCAGTAAACTTTAAAAGCGTTTACTTATTTTGATTCGATGACTGGGAGTTGAGTGTTGTGACAAATATGTCAAGGACATGACAAGATATCGTATATCATATCAGCCACCAATTTTTCTTTTATATCTGCTATTATGCTAAAAGTATGTAAATTTTAAGAAATACATGTCAAAGTGATTATTGATATCCAATTTATAAAAATTAGACTGGGAAAAGAATAACCTAAATGCTTACTAAACTTAAGTTAAATTAAAATAATTCTGTGTTTTCACTTATTTTAAGTTCTGGACAACAATTGAGAGGAAATAAAACAAATTTATTTTCTTTCAGATTTTAATTTAAGTTTTCATTTTGTGTTGGTACAAACTTTTTCAGTTCATATCTATTTTTAATATTACTAGTTTTTAAGTAAGCTTAAAAAGATTAGCTTCAAGATTCAAGTTTGCAAGTAGCATGTCAGAATCTCTACTTCGCCACTTTTTCTAATGATATTCAATTTTGCTTAAATAATCTTTCCTCTCACAATACATACTGAAGATTATTAGAAAAAATATCATTGAATCATTACTTTGTTTTAATACATAAAACAGGAGTGTTTGTGGTCTGGATATAGCTGGAATTTCTCTCTTAAATCCAGAACTTACAAATTCATGAAATGTAAGCTCATATTTCTCAAATTTTGCTTTAGAACAATTATGTCATTCAGATTCATTATGTGGATAAAATTATGACATAATGCAGATCACCCCTGAGGACCGACACTCCACATTTTGTGCAGACTATGAAACATTATGTATTCTCAGTAATATAAATATGTGTGTAGTTTTGAAGTCAGACCCTGTCAAGACCCTAATGTTAAAGAGCAGTTGGACAGCCTACCAAAATTATTTAGATTTAGCAAAACATTGTCTCCTTATCTCCAAATCCTGTTATACTTCAAGTTCTAATTCAATACTTGCAGGTTTATGTGAAAAGTTACTATGAAAATATGCATTTATGGATGAAACATGTGTATCACATTAAAGTCTGTATGATATGAAATTATGTTGGATTGTTACCCCATGGATTTTTGGAACAGGTTTGTAATCGAAACTGAAAAAATAAATTTTTAAGAGTGAAAAATCAAACTAGCATTCCCTTAATTAAAATAAGAAATGCACAGGAAGAAACTTATAAACTGGATTTGGAAATTTTGCTTCTTCTGATATAAAAAATTTAAATATATCTATTTATTTTCAATGTTTGCTCCATGAAAAAGCCCACA
This sequence comes from Araneus ventricosus, assembly GCA_013235015.1. Lineage (NCBI taxonomy): Eukaryota > Metazoa > Arthropoda > Arachnida > Araneae > Araneidae > Araneus > Araneus ventricosus. The sequence continues at coordinate 1,438,863 of BGPR01000028.1, read as the reverse complement.
TGGTTTTCCAAATAAGTTTGCAAGCTTTCAAATTACACAAAACTGAAAAAGGTAAATCAAACATTCTTTTTTCAAAAAAATACATTATTTCATAGTCATACACAAATATTTTAATTGCAAATATCAACAATGAAAAAAAGAAAGTCCTTACAAAAATATAAATTTTTGAAAGAACTTGATTAGCTGTATGAGTTTGACATATAAAAACATTTTAGAGTACTCGAAAATCGAAACAAGAGTTTTCAGCAATTTTTATTTCTCATTATGAGAGATTTATTTGTGTAGCAGTAGCCTGATTCACTTTGTGGCCTTATTTACATTCATTATATCATTCCCATGTGACCAAATAAGAATTTGAAATTTAAAAATTGGTAACATTTTTATTGCTTTCTTATCAAATATTTCCTTCAATGCAATAAGGATGGATTATTTAACAACTGCAATTGATTGAAAAAATTAATTTCAATGAGCATAACTGTTGTATAATTTGTTGAAAGAGTAAAATAAAATCTTTTCAAACTTCATTTTCAAACAATTTTCACTAAAATCTCCATTTTTTAATAGCAAGGTATAAGTAAAAATATTGTCTGATAATAATTTTCATTTAATTTATAATTATAAATAATTGATTTATTTGTTACAAACTTTTGTTCATATATACATAAAAAGCATGTATTGTGATTTTTTAAATTTCATTAGTTAAAATGGTGCATAATAATTTGATGTAAATTTTGGTAGATATTAACTGATACGCTTACTAATCAATCTTTATTTAATTCATTACAAAAGAATTATAAAATGTTCCCAAATTTGTCACAAAACAGTAATTTTTTATACCAAATGTCATCGGCGTCTTTTTTCTGCTCGTTTGTATTCCATTTCTGAAACATCTTTCATAAAACCAATAAAAGTTTGTAACAACTGAGAAATATTTTCCCCAATACCATTTTTTCCATCTTAGCGATGTTCTGATGGAAATACGCTCAACGCTCATCACTTAATCTACCAGTTCAAGTTTTATGGTTTGCATAAAACAAATCAACTGATTTGAATGCAGATTGTCACCTAAGACAGCCTCAGGTTAGCTTATTATATGAGAATGCTATGAATGATTTAGTGTAAATTTTTAAATTAAAATATAAACAGAATTAACTCTTAACGAAAAAAGTGATATACAGCACATACTAAAATGAAACAATAATTGCTTATTTCTATATTTTTATGATAAAAAAATTTGCTTTATTAATATTAAATTATTTTTTTTAGCTATGGTAGAGCTGATAGCTATCACCTCATGCGATGAAGCATTCCAAAATTCACAAGAAATACACTCACTATCTTTTTGTTTCTGCTGAGCATACATAACTCCTTCAGCAATTCAGAATTATCTTTTTTTTATACCTATAATGTCACTGCTATCTTTGTTCAAAAAACAATTAAATTACTAGCAAAAAAATTTTAAAACACTTCTTTGCTTTCATTTTTTGAAATTTCCATCCAACAAAAATTTCAAAAATATCGAAATACATTGTACACCATCAATACTCATGTTACACAGTGCATCCGATTCACAATCTATGAATCACTATTTTTTTTAAATAAGTAATTCCATCTGCTCAGTAGCAAATAAAATTTTCAGTTAAATCTACATATAGAAATAGGTAAGCAAGAAAGGCAAGTAGACTCAAAACAAAAATTTTAATGATCTACTTTTTTTTTTTTTTTACAACATGTACTCAAGACTGCAATCACCAATAGTAATAGAAGATTCACAATAGAGGCTATTACATACAGAAGAAAATGGAAAGCAAATATTTTCATAGAATATTAATATTAAACAAAATCTATTTTATTACTTTTATGTAATAAAAGAATTTAAAGTACAGCCTAGCAATAGCATACCTAAAGTGTGACCAGGTTAAATCACATTGATTATGCTCCAGATATTTTAATGTAAAATAGATAATTTTTTTGCAAAATGTAATAAATAAAAATTGAAGAAAAAAAGTTTTAATTTGCTGCCACTAAACTATAAGGCATTCATATCTTCGCAATTAACAGAATAGCATTTTTAAATTTATGACAATAAATATTTTACCTTCAGTGTTGCTATTTGTAAAACTTTGTTTAAAAGATATCTTTACCACGATACTTTACAAGATATTTAAAAATTTAATGATAAGCAGCACTTTATGGGAATTTAAAATATTAGTTTTCCTTTTTAAATAAAAACTATTCTATCTTCTTCATATAGGATAATAAAATATTCATACTTAAATACTCTAAAATTCTAAAAAAATTGTTAATATTTAATATTAAAATATAAAGTCATGAAAAGGACCAGCTAAATAAATTAATGCTTCAAAAACGTAATGAAATGGCACATATAAATAAAGTCTGTAGTAGCAGAATAATTAAATGTTTATGGATTAATTTATTATTACTTTAAAGTTATCTTTTACACCCACTTATAAAATATATGATGTTGATGCACAAAAAGACAGGTAGAACTCAAAAATATGGATTTCCTAGGAGAGTGAGTTGAAAATTTTTGGTTTCTTGCAACTTCCCTTGCTGACACAATTTTCATATTTTTTTCTATCTTTTTTGAAATTTTGCATTGCACAACTATTATACTCCCAGAAACAACAAACTTTTAACATAAAATACTAAAAAGATTTTCTGTAAGAAAAAAAAATATATATACCTATTCAGAAAGTGATGGTGTTCCAGAAAAACATAACACATAATGTATCAAATGGTTATCAAACTCACTCAGAAGGTTCCTAAATTTTTTTTAAATACAAAACATCAGAAATCATTGCAAAAAATGCAATTATGGTACAAAATTCGACTTGAGTCATTCTTCCCAATAATATTTTATTTGCATCACTCTTTCCCAAACTTGAAATTACATTCACACAACTAGTGACATTTATCGTGATAAAAACTCTACTTTCTGATAACAGAAAAAAAACACAACAGTCGCACACTGGACATTTTCTGCCATTCTTTCTGATGAAAATTAAAATTTTTCTTTAGTCATTTTTATAAAAACCCTTCGCATAGCTGCTTTTGAGTTGTGTTGATCTTCCTGTACGACACAAACAAATCACATTGCACTTCCAAAATATATGTGCATTCCTTGCCAAAAAATAGGATGGAAAATTTTCACTCATTCCTAATTTTTACACATTTATCTGTTTTGACAGAATAAGGTGTTTAAATATACTGAAATTCTCAAATTATAGTCTCATAATACAAAAAACAAATATGAAAATACATACTATTTGAAACATGATCATCAGATGATTGTATGATCTTAAATGAGCATTACTTGGCCCCATTTCAGTATGAATAAGTCTGATAATTTAATATTCATCCACCATACGATTCTAGACTGTTCAACTGCAGAACAAAAACAGACAATGACTATCAACAAAGTTCCCTCTAAAACAATTTAAAAATTCATGTTTAAATAATTCAAATTTACCTACAAGTGATAAAATATTTTTTAAGTTAAAGATGTAAAGATATTTTTTCCTTAAAAAGGCAGATCAATTTTGAATCCAAAATCAGGTATTAGATTTACAACTTCCAGTTCCTTTATCTCTACTAATAATAAAGGAGAATGTCTGTGTTGGCGCTCTACAGGACAGATCGCTGGACCTAGAACTACGAAATTTGGCACAAAACAAGTGGTGGCCCGTGTTATGTAATCTTGGGGGTGCTGTAACTTTTAACCAATCCTTCACTGTGCAGTGATGCATATTTGTATCACTTTTTCTTTTTCTGTCTTTTTCCATTAACTTTGACGTGAATAATATTATATTTAATCAATCAACTTAAAAACATTTTTTCTATTCTAAAAGGTAAGTAGTTTAACAAATTTATTTTAATAAAAAATTAAAACTTAAAATTTGTTTTCCATTTTCTGTATTCCTTACTACATTTATAAAGATTCACACAGCTGTGGTTGAACAATAAAATGACAATCTAAAATAATTTTCTTATTAATTAACAAGAAAAAATGTCATAGTATATAAACTTAATATGAAAATAAGAATAAGCGAATACTATTTATTAGTATCATTAAAAATTACTTAAAATAAAACCCATTCTTCTTGTTTTCTTTCCAGCGACAAGATTAAAAACATTGACCTTGATTCTTGTATAATGATTAAAAAAAAGTTTTAACCCTTTGAAATCAAAACAGCTACATATAACCTATCCTGATTCAAATTGATGTGAATCAGAAAATATTTTATTACTGTTACAAAGTAGATTTCAAGTTCTGATGTAGTATGCAGTAACGGGAATTGCCAAGATGGAAAAAAAAGAGTACTTTATTCTATTACATCTACCTAAAAGGTGCACTGTGATATTATAAAATGGGAATACACTTATCAATATTCTTTCAGAAATTCTGTTCTTTGAAGCAAACCATGTTTTATTTGAAATCAATGCTTCTTAAACTATGAATCATGATCCTAAATAGGATGGTACAGAATATTGGGGGTCGCAAAAATTTTGAAAACATTTGTATCACAGAAAATTTCTCAACAGCATTTTTAACTAAAAATTATCGAAAAAATCATTTGGATTGTAATAAATTTCATTCAAATTTAATTAATATAAGAAAATTTGTCAATTAAATTTCTATTTATAATTAATTATTCTTCATTTCCTTACTTATTTTCAAAGTTTTGGCTCACAAAAAAAAAAAAATTCTGCAGTGGAAAAATGGTTGAAACTCCATTTCCAACTTATCTTGTGCTTTGGATCGCACAGCTTAAAAACGTGGTAGGAGAAGGAAGGGGAAAGCTTGCACTCTTCAAGTATGCATGCTCGCAGACGGAATTTGGGGCTGTAACGCTCTAGATAGTTCTAGTTACTTTTTCCTCTGCGCATAACCTTTGGGTAGTGAAAAAATAACAGAGGGAACTTAGTTTTATGCCTCAGTTTTTACTCATGGTTTATTTGAAGATCGAAATCATTTCATGTAAAATTTGGTTAGATTGTTGATAGATTTAAGCATTAAATGAGAAATAATATAAATTGATTAAATTTACACAATGGAAAAAAGTTGGGGTGCTGCAGTACCGCAGTCCCTATACACAAGCCGCCCTGGCATAAACATACTTTGGAGGGCTGGAATGTGCACCTCAGAGCCCTTTATTGGAAATTTTAATTAATTAAAAATTAAGTGAAATTGTGGCTTTTTTCCTTAATTTACAAAATTATTACAGCACAAAAATTATTTTTACACCATCTGAAAGTACAAAAAATTACCTTACCAGTGATATCAATTAAGTTGCCATACATTGTTTTCTCTTAATTTTAATAAATTTTTAAAAATATTTTTTGGCATAATTTACAACAATACTTTTCATTGTTGCAATGCAACTCAAATAATTTTCATCGTTTAAATAAATATTTAATTGTGTATTTCTTTTTTCATAGTTGTAATCTAAGATAATATCCTAATACATTTTGATTTCATCAAAATTTTTGTGAAATCTGTAAACCAAGCTCTTCAAGATATTGCTTTGCTTATATTAAGAAATATATCCAGTAAGTTGAATGGTTATGGTTGCTATGTTTTCATTCTTTTTTCAGCATGTTTTAAACCAGCTAACATGCCGCTGGTCATAAAATGTGCTGAATCATTTTAATGTTGAAATCAAATGCATATTTTACAAGAGGAATAAGAAAGTGAAGATAGTGCTGACAACATGGAATTAGAGGTTACATGAAAGGTCAGTTATTTGACTCCATTAAGAAAATTTATGTAGACAATGAACAGATCCGCTGCAAGCCACTAAAAGAACATGGGTTAAATATCTACCACAATCTAAAGTTTAAAATTACATTGTTAAGAGAACCATGAATATAAAATGATACAAGATTCAATTGAAATCATATTCCAGGCGAACAAGCTGGTGGCTGAAGGCGGCTAGTATAATAATAAATGTTAATTATAATGATTTAATTTACATAGTTATAATAACTTATTCTATATATATTAGCATATTTGACAGATGATTTATCTTAAACCTAGCAGCTTTTAAGACCTCGGACTCCAAACGTTTGGATGCAGTTACAACTTTGAAATTTACTGTTCAAAACAGTGAAGTTTCTTGTTTAACAACTGAACTACAGAATGGCAGCCAACATATCAAGCATTTACTCCACCCAATATTTATCCTTCATAATGCATCACTCAAACAACTGCAGTGTCATCTAGAGTTCTAAATTGCAAACTATACTGCTTGGGTTACTATTTTGCTTTCATGACAAAATAAAGAGGGGGGGGGGGGGCGATTTCTATTCGTTTTGTGCAAACAGCCTTTTTCTATCTCTACTATTTTGTGAAATATTGATTTTTCATATTTTTCTGACTTATAGATCATCCTGTATTTGCAAACTTTATTGCAATGATATGTATTTTTAGTGGGTTTTAAAATCCTTTTGGTGACAATGAGGACTACACAGGTGAAAAATAATTTTTTTCATATTTTCAGAGGAGGGGTGCATGAAGCATAAGATTCAAAAGTTAGAGGTGTACAAAAAAATCATCTGTATTTATAAATATTTACAAGTGACACATTTCAATTTAATACTTCATAACATTACCTCACATAAACTATCTCCTCTGGTTTATCAAAATGATCATTTCCAAGTTGGTAGTCTGTCCTTCTTGCCTTGGCAATAAGCTTTTATCCTGTTAGATTTACATGTTATATAAAGAAAGGGGCATTTAAAATTTCATTTGTAATCAGTCAATTTCATTCATATAAAAGTATTCACCACATAGTTAATGAAAATTCTTTGCAAAGAATATTTAATTGTTAAAAAATATCAATATTTCATTAGTATTCAAACTGAGTGTATATAGAGATACGCCAACTACTGAAAATTGCATGCAAGTTGCACTCGGATAATGATCAAATTTGCAGGAGAGCAGAGAGAATACAATACAAGAAATGTAAACAACATAAAAGAAAAAAATATAAATTAATATTTGACTTTTACGATTCAAAACCTGAACATAAGTGCCTTTCTCCAAGGATGAAAAAAGACTCTTTTTAGCATTGTTGTTCAACTTCCCATATAGTTACAACAATTATATGGTTCCCATATAGTCACAACAATTATATGAAATTTTCCCCTATACTTCCTAAAAAAATTCAAATAAAGAGTCCATTTTAAAAAGCATTTCCAAAATTTTAAAAGATATATTAATAAATGATTACACTAAAAAGTCTTCATATGTAATGCTTCCAAATGGAAATCAGACAACTTTACAAACTTAAATACTTTTCCAGGGAAAACATACATTTTTTAAGGCAACACTTATAGATTTATATATCACAAGGTCATAACAAGTATGACAATCCCTTGACTTTCAGAATTCTGGCTGAAATTGTGTGACAAAACCAAATATACATCTGTTCGTAATACTGTAAAAAACATGTTTATTTTGTCTTAACTATTTTAAAAATTTTAACCACTTAAGGACTGGGTACTTGTTTGCTAAAGCGGCCATCAAGCTTACTTGGCATTCTTCGGATTGCGCCAAGCTCGAAAGTTCAGTATTCTGCTGTTCGGATTTGTTTAGGACTGCCGTGCTTCTGTTGACTTTTTGATGAAGGAACGTTTTGAGACAAGAGTTCATTTTGGAATTTTAAAAAACCTAGATTCCTAACATTCAATGAACAAGCATAGCTACTAGGTACCTGCTTTGATGAAAGCGAAGCTGCTGATGTGTTTTTAAGATTACAAAATTTGTCTGGTACCCACTTCAGATGCAGCAGGCATCACATGCACAATTTGTTCTTTCTAGATGCCACAGGCATCATGTGCGCAAGAGACAAATAAAAGACTCATTGCGCACCCAAAACAAATGTTCTCACATCGCCGAACCATCTTCCTCTTAGCAGTAAGATTTTTTTCACCATCTTGGTGATTTATCTCACTTGCCTGGCGATTCAATGCTGGTGGCCGCTATAATGTGCAAGCACCAAGGACTGAATTATTTTGAATTGTCTGCCAAACCTACGAAACACAGAACGAATTAACTCAGGTTATGTCCTTAAGCGGTTAAATAATGTTTTCTTAAAACAAAATTAAAGCAGTAAAATTTTATAAAATTGTGAGGTATGCAACTACTGTCTATCTCATTCATTAATAGAAGAATTGAAGAAATGTGAATCCATTTATTGAATTGCATATTTGAAACATGAATACAGTCCAACAAGCAGGATAAAAAAAATAAAGCTTTATTCCAGGAAGGATTCAGCAAAACACTAATCACTGGCAACAAAACTGAATGGCACTTGTATAATTTAAAGAGAGATATCACTAATAAGTCTCATTAACAGCAATTTCAATAGCGCTCAAAGCCTCAGTTCACCAGCTTCAATGCTGACCAATGTCCAACTGACTGCTCTTGGTTTGAGAGCTTGCTTTTATACCATTTCAACAGGAAGTTACGTCAATACATAGGAAGTGACGTAATCTCTAGAAGATTCATGACATTTTTCATGATCTCAGTCGAGATAGGACCACAGTTCAGGATATTTCTAGAAGATTCCTTTTGCTGCCAAAATGGTTGCCAAGTCACCAAGATTAGAATATATCAGGGGAAAAACTTTACACCTTTGTAACAATATTATTAGAATATAAAAGAATTCTTAGAAATTAGATTCATTCTAACATTCTTCCCTTTCTAAAGCTGTCATCGCTTTTGAAGTTGTCATATCATAGTAAATACAAATTTAATTCTAACTAAATTTTGCACTATTAAAAAAAGAAAAAAAATTAGAAAGTGAAAGATAACTTAACTTGAATTTGTTCCTTTCTGATTTAAGAAATGTTGTGAGGAACACATTAGACTATACTTCAATCAAATGACCAATAAAAGAAAACTGAACAACTGCAACATTTCTCAGATGGTGATGAATCCTGTAATGAAGAATATGATCAGATAAATAAACATAAAAATATTGAACGCTTTTGCAATTATATGACAAATATGATACTTTCCTAGAGGATTTGTGTAAAGAAAAATAATAATTCATTATGTTTACTAAATGAGTTACACTAGCATTCCAATACTGTTTTATATCCAACAACACATGAAAATATCAACAAAAAAAAGAACGAAAGAAAGTCAAAAGTTATAAAGGAAAAGAATATAAAAAAAGTCATTATATAAAAAAGGAAATTAAATGATGTCAATTATATACCAATTCAGTTATTAAAATGAATGGAAAGGCAAACTTTCGATAAATATTGGTCATTTTTATTATCATTTTTAAAGTCTGAATTTGTGCTATTTTTTATACAGTTTAAGAAATAAATCATCAAGGGAATTTAATATCTATGCTTCAAACAATTGAAGGCAAGCTAGAAATAGCAGTAAAGAGGTGAGAAAAAGACAAGGAAATCAAAAAATTACCAAACTAAAATTTAAAAAATATATAATACTAAGTTAATACAAAACTCCAATGCCAATTTTAAAAATAGGTAAATATATGTAATAAATTATTAATTTAAACCCCTTAATTCAGTCATATTTCTGGTTCTTTCATACTTTATTCAAATTTTTTTCCTGCTAATCACAAAATTATGATATTTGCTGAATTTTAAAATTCATCTTGACATATGTACATAGGATATAACACTTTTACTAGACACAAATTCTGTTATTTCTACCTTTTATCTAAAGTATAAAAATAACATAAAACATAATTTGATATTAATTATTTAAAATTCAAAAATTCATCAGGGGAGAGAGGTAAAACAGCAACAAAAATCGTTAGAACAGTGTGGGATTAAAACTGATATGGAAAGTTGGATTCAAATATGTTAAGGTTTAGAACAAATGCTTTAAATACCAAATTCACATTACATATACACATATAATTGCTTATTAATTTCACCAGAGTACAAAAAAATGATCAATTTTAAAGTCAGGAGATGGAACACACTCTCCAAGCTAATATTGTTGTTACTGTAAGACAAACCCTTTTATTGAGTTAGTTTAAAATTGAATTCAACTTATTTCCTCGTGATAAATAACATAAGAAAGGAAAATCTTAAGCCTCATTCATCAAAAGTTTTTGAGTGAGTAATCAATACTAATTCTAAAAATAACTAGCAAGGTAATGAATAGTGATTTGGCTAAATACCAAATATTCAGCAGCCAACTAGTCACTTTTTTAAAACATTTCACTTGCGATTGTAAATAAAATATTTCTTAAATTTTAAATGAAAAAAATTACAAGATTAATAAAATAGATTTTTTATTATTTGTATATTTAAAAAATGTTATTACCTTGAAGTATTTTCATAATCCCAATACAAAGAAATGAGAAACCCTCTTCATTTTGGGGTTATTCAAAGAAATTAGAGTCATCATTGCAGAACAATACAAAGATACTCGGAAGAAATTCAATGGATAAATTAAAAATTATTAGAAGTAAATCACATTTTGATAAAGAACTTCTAATAGCTAAGATGAAGTGCCCACTTAATTGGTAGGGAAAAAAATGTTCCAAGATTTGCAAATTTAGCAAGAAAATATCTTTCAGCTGCAGCAAGCACAGTATATATTGAGCATTTATTTTCTGCAGATATTAAGATATGTGAAATCAAATGGAATAGACTTCTTCCTGAAAATGCTGAAAAATTGTCTTTGCATCATACTTTCAAGCTTTACAATGATAAATGATGTATAATTATTATTAAATACACTTTTGTGCTATGCAACTTAAAGTTGAGTGAATGTTACAAGATTTGTTGATAATAAATGTACTGAAGTGTAATTCTGCAACATTTAAAAGCATGTTTTTAAAAAATTACTATCCTGAATTTTTTCAGTCATATATCTGTTTAGTATTCAGCCAGACAAAATATTCAGCAAAAGGGCAAAATATTAATTACATCCCTAAAAACAACTAGTATCACATTTCAAAAAGTTATCTGGTTAATTACATGGGGCTTTACACCAAAAGCAGTCAAAATTACTAATTTTAAAAGCAAATAGGTAAAAGCAGAGGAAACTGCCTTTGTTTCTATAGTCGGATAGTCTCGATTCTAATTTTATGCATTTAAGAAATGGCATGTTTTAGTCGGTTGTTGCTTGGACTCAGCTGACAGAATATTCTTGTGAAAGTGTATGAAATTTCCAATTGCAAACAAAGTGGTATTTAAAGGACATCCAAAGCAATTATAATTTGGCAATGACATTTGCTCAAACATAAGGAAATAATGTCTTTTTGATTCGGCAGTAGATTTTAGAATGTAAAAGAAGTGCTTTTTAAAAGGCCATCTCTCTTAACATTTTCTGACACCAGAAAAGCATGCTAGCATTTGATCCTGTGAATAAATACAGAAAAGTGGGGTAAAACTGGGCAGTTAAGGTTCGAAGGCTTGTTGGAGCTAAAATATTCAACATGAGCTTGTCAAATTTTATTAAAATATTCATTGTTTTTTATTGGAGTACAATATATCTTTCCACAGAAGTCACAGTTTCATTACTTTTTTTATCAATGATTTTTTTATAAAAAAAGTCAAACTACCCAGTTTTACCCCACATGTTAACGTTGTGGGAAATTAGTAAAACACAATTTTCAGTGGAAAAGTTGCAATCATTTTTACTTTACATGAAAATTTAAGAATATTAGTTAAAAAATTCACATGTAAAGCAGTTGTCTTCTTAATCCACACCACTGCCGCTTTTGTGGGCATAGCTAAGACAGTTTTTACATTGGATTAACCCTTCTTCATTTAAATAAGAAAATACATTAAAATATAAACAATCAATGGTCTGATGTGTTTTATCATCTTAATCGGAGGAATCATCAATACTGACTGCCCTAGCCTTACACCACTTTGAGTACCCGGTTTTACCCCGAGTGCAGAGGTTATAAAAAACGAAATAGGACCGCGTAATTATTGGAGTAAATCCTTATTGTTTGAAAGGGTATAAATCCTTAGTAAACGCATAAGCTGGACTAAATATAGTTTTTATAACTGAAATGATTTTTAAGTAAGGATAGTTTAAAATCAAACAAACATTAGAGAGTTGACGTCTTAAAACAAAGAAACCTTCACAGGTGCAGTGAATTCAACATCTACAACACGCTACTATGACTGTTCATTTTCTTAACTAGTAGAGTGCAATTCAGCATCTGTTAGCTAGATAGGAAAAATAATAGTGCCAAAATTAAGGGTACCTGGTTTTACCTCACTCTCCCCTTCCTCCCATATCTTTATTTTAAGCCCATGGCAATTATACTTTGCAGTAACACTTACTCAAAACAAAAGGACACAATGCCTGTTTTGCTCTGTAGTCAATTTTAGAATGTGAAACATATGCATCATAAAATGCCATGTCTATTAAATCAAAAAACATTTACTTGGTATCCCTTTACAAATTTTCTCTTAACAAAGAAGCATGTCAGGATTGGATTCTTTTATAAATGGTTCCCATACATTTATCATACTCAAGTGCCCACATGATGGTTTTATATTTTTGATATTGCTACTTTTCTTTTTTCACCTTTTATTTATATCTATCCAGTCAGTATTTGGATGTTTCATTTCATTTTTCCACACTTTTATTTAACTTGACTTGTTTCATGTTTGCAAAGATGGAATTTTGTAATTGGTTTTTCATTCATTTTCTGATGTGCTGGAATTTTGTACATTTGTGTGTATCACTGACAATACACTATTTTAATATTTTCAGAACTTAATTATCAGTTAATCTACTAACTCAATTAAATTTCCATTCTATAGTGTTGCCACCTGAAAGTGAATTTGAAGAAAAAAAATATTTCAAAATTCTGTAATATTTATAATAATGAATCAAAAATTAAAGAATAAAAAGAAGTAAATTAAAAAAAATCTGCTGATTAAGTATGTTAATAAAAATCCATGTAATAAAAACTGATTTCATTATTTTTCCATTTCAACACCATTATGCTACAACAGGATAAAGTTTTGATTTCTGCTTTATTCAACTTAAATATTGTCTCAATCCAAATGACAGATTAGAATTGTCATTTGGGACTTTAGGAGAATAAATGCACGACAAATATTAGCTTCCGAATATACCTGAGGGATTAAAAAGCCCTGCTATATATCACTTCTAATCAACATATTTGAAATATTTGTAACATACCAACTTTGAAAAATGAAGAGGTAGTGCCACAATGAAATGACATAACAGGCTTTCATACATGCAACCAAGTGTTATTTGAATACTCATAAAATAGATGATACTACTCACCTTTGCAGAATAATTATAGTATGCGACATGTTGAACTCACTATTTGTTCTTCACATCTAAATAACGTTAAGTGTTAGATATAATGTTGGGCATAAAAGAAACTCGGAAGCAATGAAAAATACTGCATAGAAAGGAGAAATATCTTTAAAAAATTACTACAGTGTCACATGAGACTATATTTTATATCATGATTTTAAAAAAAACATGATAATTCAATGTATTGTATGTTCTCGGATTCCAAAACCCTTCACGCTTTTGCGCATGCAGTTATTTTCACCAGAATAGGGAAAAAGTGAAAAATGGAAGGGGGAGATGTTTACGTTTTACTTAACCTGACCTAACAAAGAACTCCAGTAATGTGCTCATCTTACTCATTGTCTATCACACCTTTCCTAAGTAAAATTGTCCAAAAGTGCTAGTCTAAGGATATTGAAACAATCAGTACAATCTCATTGCATAACTGATTCATTGTTGATATGACACCAAAAACATGATACTAATAATGATTAATTTTTAAGAAATTAAGCAATTTCTTCTAACATACTTGCATTTGTATTCCCATCTTTTAAAAATGAAATATTTTATAATCATTTGATAAGAGCCAAATATCTGAAATTAACAAATTAATGATGTAAAAAATATACTTATAACCAATTAACAATTTGCTTTGTTGAATTTCAGTGCGAATTGGTCTGGGAATTAGATACAAATTTCATAAAAAATTATAACCACATGATAATAATATTGCACAGCATGACGATATATAAAATAATAACATGTATGAACATGTATTGCGTAAAATAAATTTGTATAAAAAAATATGTTTCAACGAAAAGAATATCTTTCAGATACTGGTGCAACTCTTATAAGAAGAAAAAATGTCAAAAATATTTTTAAATAAATAAATCTTATGCAAAATATATGAAAAGACTTTGAATGACAAAACCTTTTCAAAAAAGCCTTTTATATTATTAATACTGAAATTATTTCCAACTCTTACTTGTTTCACTTTCTGGAGAAAATTTTCAAAACTGAAATCACAGTTATTAAACAGATTCAAAACACTAAATTAGATCAAAATTTGACAAGTTTCCATTTGTTTCGAAGTTTTTGTTCAAGAACTCCATCCTGCTAAAAAAGGATGAAATTTTTAAAAAAAGTTGAGAGGTGAAATGTAATAAAAAGAAACAAGCAGTATGTAAAATCTAACATCAAGCAAAACATAAAAATAAAATAACAAGTAAATAAACTAAACAATTTGCATTCCTTTTAATAGTACTGTTAAATTCCAAATGTAGACAAGAGATAACTTTCAATATGTTGTAGAAACATAAGGAGGGATGTACATTACACTTTAGTTTTACATATTCTTAATATTAATTTCAAAGCCAAATAAATCACACTATATTGCGTCTCGGTTTCGGTATCACTAATGTTAACCAGTTTTCATGAACCTGCCAAAATTTTTCACAGTGTAGGGTAGATGCTCCACTTTTGGCCACTGCACCAGTTTTGGCCACATTGGATCTGTTTTACCAATAATTTCAAATTAACCAATAAGAAGCATTCCAACACTTTAAACAATTCTAAAACAAACAAACCATTATTTTCAACCTGATTGTTTCATTTTTTTTGAAACATGTGACTTGTAAAAAAATTAAAAGCATGATCATGTATTGTGTACTCACAACTGTTAAGGTTTTGCAGTTTTTCATCATCAGGCTCTCAGAATTAAATGATTAATCTAAAACTGATTACCCTTAGGGTTTATGAGGTAAGCTTTCTTTTTATTCTGATTTCATATCAAAATTAATTATTTTTAAGATAAAATGGATGGTGGCCAAAACTGGTATACTTTAAATTTACTATATGTGCCAGTTTTGGCCATGCAAGTTGCCAAAAGTGGAACATGCAGTGCTCTAGTTTTGGCCACATACTTCATTATTGTGTTTTTAGCCATTACATAGATTTAAGAATATCTGGATGAAATAAAATCAACTAATTTAGTTTTATTTCTAAAATAAAAGCAACTAGTTTAGTTTTTTTTTTTTTTTTTCTAAAATAAAAAGTAACTGATGTAATTTTGTTTCTTACATAAAAGTAGCTGATTCAATTTTGTTTCTAAAATAAAAGTAACTGATTTAGTTTTGTTTTCATTTTACGTTGTAATGGCTCCAATTAAAAATAAGAAGGCAGGTAGAATTTCCATAAAAAGATTTTGCTACTCACCATCTAAAGTTGCTAATGCCATTAAGGCCATTCAAAATGGAATGTCAAAAACATCTCAATTTTGAATATTTACCTCACATTTATGTTAGAAAATTTCAACTTGAGGAACCCGACTCAAGTGACGAGGAATATTCTTTTATGTGCATGGATTGCTCTAATTTTAAACATGATTCTGGTGAATTTGATTAATGCTGCAATTAAAAATTTATAATTGTGACATTGTTAGCGAGTATAATAATGCAAATTCTTGATTTGTAAGATTTAAAAAAAAAAAAAACCTATGCTTTAAGTTTTTGCAATGTAACTATTCCTTTCCCCATTTTTTGTTTCATATGTTATAAAAAAAAGTTATTTAAGTATATACAGTTTGTATTTTATCAACCAAATTAAATTGTCTTCTACATTCCTGTTTTTTTTTTTTTTTTAACTGAAATCTACAGATAAAATCAGCTTAGGTCAATTTTATTACATATGTTTATGAATTCATTAAAAAAACAATTTAAAATAACAGAAAATAATGTACTAAAATACCTATTGCATAAAAATGATTTATTTTTGCTTAAAATTCATTAAAATGTCTGTTAAAAATATAATATTAGTGTGGCCAAAACTAGTTCACAAAAGTAGCCAAAACTAGTTCACAGAAGTGGCCAAAACTGGTGCAAATTGGGTTAATTTATTTAAAAATTCAGAACTCAAAATCTAAAGTATTCTTCTGAAAAATTTTATAACTAGCAGAAAGCCAATCAAATTTGCTAAAGATAGTATATGTATGATTTAATATGCTTTAAACAGTCATCCACTGTGAAATTTTCATTTCAAATGTTCTCTTAATGTGGCCAAAACTGGAGATCTACCTTAAATAGTATACGAAAGTTTTCATGTAGTAAAATTAAACAGTAGGTATTATGCTTACATATGAATTTAACAGTCAAATTATTTACATAGTTCCACACATATTTCAGAAGCACAAATACTTCATCCCTCCGTCAAATTCAATCATAAGACAATTTGTCTGTTACGAACAGCCAAACATCATTTACTGATAAGCAATGTGCCGTGAAAAACTGAAAGTCTATTGGATCTTTATCCACCCAACATTTCATTGTTTAAACAAAATAAAACATGATTACTTACTTCATTTATTTATTGATTGATTAAAAAAGTGTTAAATGGGATTTATAGCAACAACAGCTGTTTCCCCTTATTTCAAAAAGATGCAATTAATAAATGTCAAAAGACTTCAAAAATTGTAAAAGAATCCTAACATGCCACTTATTAGGAACAGTTTTTTGAATAAAGGTTTTGAATGAAGAACAAAATTGAAAAGTAAAGCTAAGTTTAGCACAGAGACTTGACCTATGTTTTAAATAGTTAGAACAGAACAAGAGGATGTGTCCAATGTTATTATCGAGATTGCAAATGTGACAACGCAAGTTATTGTATAGGCCAAATTTATTCAACCGAGTCAGTGTAATAATAATCCAGGGTTAGAAGTCGTGCAATTATGATATCCTCTTCTATTTTTGAGCCAAGGGGGGAAGAGTTAACATGGTGGGAATATCGCCAATAGAATCTTGATATTTACTATTTTGAAGAGTATCATACGTTTTTTGAAGAGAAATTTTCTGATAATGAGAAGTTATATCTTCAGAAGCAATCAACTCTAGTAATGGGTGCGACTCCGTGACCACTTTTGCAAGTAAATCTGCCTTTTCATTCTAATGTATCAGTGAATGCCCTGGAGTCCACACCATATTTTTTGATTAAATTTTTTCCGAATTATAATTTTGCCAGCTAATCTGTAAATGACCTTTGGAGATTTGATTGTTGAGCATTTTAAAGCTTGAAGGACTGAATAGCTGTCTGTCAGCAGAAGTAAAATTTTATCTGTGACCGAAAGTTCATCAAAAGCTTGACAAATTGCCAAGGCTTCCACCGTAAAAATGGAATTGATGGAGTGAATTCTATAAATGAAGAATGCAGGCTAGAAATACCTGCAATAGAAGTGAAAGATTGTGATTTGGATGCATCCGTAGCAATGATATGATAATCTCGAAATACTTTGTATACAGTTTCTTTAAAGAGGTTCTTGATCATAAAACCAGGATAAGCCTTATTTTGGAAGCTAAAATCTGAAAGATGAATTTCACAAAAATTGTTCCGAGATTGATTGATTGAAATGCGATGAGATTGGAATTTTAGCAACAAAGGCCATTAACCCCTAATGTCAAAAAGGATGCATTCAACAAATGTCAAAAGACTTCAAAGATTGTTCTGAGAGATGAGGAAAAATAATAATATGGTCTGTAGAAGCAAACAAGTTGGCAATCATTACTTCATCTTTTTTGATTAATTTGATACTAGGATTACAATTTTGCTGATAAATAGGAGAATGAGAGACATTAGCTACTTTACTGATATAGATAAAGAACTGCGCCGCTAATCTCACTTATTTATTTGAATTTGAAGTCAAGTTCTCTGTATCGTTCCAATTTTAGTATATGTACTGTACTGCCGGCCGAAGCGAGTACTGAAGTCAAGTTGAAGAGTGTTTATGCTGGCTTATGCTACACGAAAGATCGGGCTTTGCCAGTGATCCTTTAATTTAAAAACTTATCTTAAAAAAGATTGGTACTTTGAAGAAAATGAAGGACAGCCGAGCAGGCTTTCCGGTTAAAGGTGAAAATAGTACAGATCCAGTTGTAATGGAGGGTTCTGTAACATAGTAGTTTTATTAATAACTGTAGCTATCGAACGAGCTACAAAGAAGAGATCGCAAATCCTATGTCAACTTTTTGGTGTCCAATCAAATGCCTGTTCTCTCCTTGCATTTGGTTTGTTGTTTGGAGGGTTGTGATTGGTTAGAGGATTTGTGTTTGTTTACATTGTAGTTATGAGGTAATCAATTTCATTTCATTTTGGCAAAATACCTAGATTTAAATATTTTAATTCATTTTTAGATGTTAATTTTTACTTGTAATGTTAAGTTATCTATTAAATACAAACAGATCAGTAGGGTACAATTATAGTATTTTTATTTTAGAAGTTATTCCAATTATTAAAGGAATAACAGAAATTTGTTTGAAACATCCTTCATCTGTTTTAGTGGATACATTATTTTTTATTTTGTGTTTCATTGTCTGTAAAGAATTAATAATTTTCAATTAATGCATGGACAAAGTTATTATGAAAGTGGATAAAAAAATGCATCTTCTTAAAAGAATTCAGTTGCTAAATCTGTACTATTTGGCTATTTTCTAAATGTTTTAAGAATTTTAAATCCTTTTAATCTGATGGAACAAAAGTAACAATGGAGTATTATATTTATTTTTTGAATTACATGGCAGTATTTCATTTTAATGTACACCATTAAGAATAATATTAAAAATAATTTTTTGCAAATTTTTTTTTTTTTTTTTTTTAATTTTTTTAATCCCTAATATATTCATATCCCAGTATCCTTGTTATCGTCCTCCATGCATTTTATATCTTGGTGAAATTTTGCACCCATTTCCACATTCAGTACATCAATGTTTTCAAGAAAATACTCAAAATGAAAGTCGAAAGAAATGTATTTTTAAGTTCAGGGTATAACTCATCTTTTCAAAATTTCGTAGCATTTTTCCACTGTCATTGTATAGCTAGGATCCTGTAATTTTCTAAAAATTTCTGATTGATGTCTTTAAAACGAACCCTTGTTTTTTTTATCGTTTTCATTTTATTCTCTAATTTGTGATTCTTTATTAAACATCAAATACCTGTCTGAACCAGCAACTAACTACTTTGATTTTACCTGCTAATAAATGTGGAAAAATAACTATGAAATATTGAAAGCTATCACCATTTTTATTCAAAGCTTTTAAATTTATCTGTAAGGGTAGTAAGAGATATTGTTTTGGTTCCATTAAGTTCTGCAGAGTCACATACTTTGATCCTAAATTTCAAATTTTCCTTGGAGGCCATTCTTTCCTTATCCAATGTTGATCTTTTGATGTACTATCCCAATCATCTAGGAAACAAGGCATTTTGTATAGCCACCTTGCTGGCTTAAATATC
Organism: Araneus ventricosus; assembly: GCA_013235015.1. NCBI lineage: Eukaryota > Metazoa > Arthropoda > Arachnida > Araneae > Araneidae > Araneus > Araneus ventricosus. Next base: position 1,419,272 of record BGPR01000028.1, on the reverse strand, counting down.
AACGAATTTGCCATTTAAATTCTTATTTTATTTTAATGAGGAGAAAATTGAGGTTTTTGTATAATTCTTTCAAAATTGCTGCAGAATGGCACCTTTTAAGTTTCTCTTGTTAGAATCTATAGTCTTCACTGAGATAGGTCATGATCAGGAATATTACTTAGTGATTCTTCTTCAGGAATATACCTGTTAAATTTTTTCTCTTGATTTCTGTACCAAGAAATGTTGTTTCTGCAGCAAGTAAATTTTTATTTTTAAGTTGTGATCATAAAACTTGAGCACTTTCTTTTGAAAGATTTAAATTGGGGACTACTAAATTGCTTTACTCACTTTGTGTTAATTGTTTTTCAATATTTGTTTCTGGACTTGCATACAAGTATACGGTTTCATTTTATAATTTAATTGCTTTTAGTGTAATATTGTATTTAATGTTTATAATTTTCCTTTTACTCATAAGTTGATTTTGTATTCAAATAACAAAGCTTTTTATTCGATAGTATTTCATATGAATTTTTATTAAATTTCCCTCATTTTGGATTTGTGAAAAATCTGTGGATGATGGAAAAAACAAAAATGCTATTTTTGTGATCAGCGTGTCTGATTTACTAAAAATCAACTGACATTTTGCAAACCCCAGATTCATGTTGGTCTGTGCTATTAATAAAAATTAGATGACTAAACATAAAAAAGAAAACTTCTATTTGTATTTAAAATGATCTCCACAATATGTATGATTTGTGTAGAATACTTTTCCAGTACTAATTGTGAATCAGGAGATCAACTTAAGATTTTCTTGGCCTGTGTTTTTATTGTTTCTTAAATTATTTCCTGTAAACAGATGTCTAAAATTGCTTTATAAAATTTAAATTTGGTTTTTCAAGTGAAGAGTTTGTAGTTTAATATTTCTAAACTCTCAAGTTAGATTTCTACTAGTCACTAATTTCTTGTTTATGATTAAAACTAATAGTTTATTATTAGTGATGTCTTGAAACAAATATTATGGGTTGAACAAATTTCCTGTCCTTACATTCATATTATAGAAAATTAACATGTGTTTGTGTCTGGAAAAAGATTTTTATTATAACTTATGCTACTTAAATTGGATCTAGATATTTTCAAATATCCAGGCAAATTTTAAATATAAAATTTCCAAGAAAGTTTTTAGCAGTAGTTTTTAAAACATTCTAATTTGGCATTTTTTTAAAACAGAATCACTGGTTCTCTAAATTACTAGTGTGTACCCTGAGACAGAAGTATTGTATCTATTGAGGTTGATTTCTACATAAATCTTGCCTTGAACAAAGCATGATTTTGACTAAAATACATAGAATTCTAGCACTCAAACAAATTCCTTGACTGAAAAGGTTTATAGATTTTAATAATAAAGAGAGAATAGTAGCCAATAATGAATTTCAAAAATCAGTTTTAAAAAATTAATATTTTGGTCCAACTATGATTGATTTGCATCATAAAAGGAGGATGCAGGAAAAAAAAAATATTTCCAGTCTTGCACTAGATTGTTTTGGCCCTATCATCAACAATCTCACTCTTTTTTAAATAAAAAAAAAGTTGATTTTGGATAAACCTATTTATATCAGATTTTGTAATTTTGAAAACTGCAAATGTTTAAACTTTTTATAACTTTAAATCTTATTATGGTTCAAAATGTGAACTTTTGTACACCAATCCTGATTCTTTGTATCTGAATATTCAAACTGAAATTGTTTACAAGATCTAAAAATGAATTTAAAAGTATTTTGTATTTAAGTAATTTTGAAAGACACAGCTTTTGATGATTTTAAACACAAATTTACAAAATAGCATTGTATTATCAGCATACTATGACAAATAAGTTCAAAGTTATGGTATAAATTCAGCATATGACCCTTTTTAATTGTTAAAAATAAAGACACAAATGAATAATGATAGTAAAATTATTTTTAGTCTCATATAATAAGTGAAAGAGTAAATACTGTGTCTCAAGAAGCGTTTGTTGTTTTTCAAATGAAAAAAAAAATCAAAACACTACCAAAGAAGCACAATGTATTGTTAAAAGAAAAGACTTAACTCCTGAATTGTTAACAACAGACAAAAATTGAGTTGTAAAGAATGAATCAATATTTCGATTGATGGATACCATCCTAAAAATAAATATAATGCAGTATGTTGACATTTAATGTTATATTTTAGATGTAGCTTTTTCCTTTTAGCTTTGTAAAACAACTGTCCTACAGAACTTTCTTAAGTTAGTTTTGTATAAAAAATAAAAACTTTCTGAAGAAGGTTCTGCAGATAACTAGATAGAGTTGTGGAGACAAGTTGTGAAGATCCTGTCCACATATGATCTAGTCCCCATGCGTTTACCTTTTCCTCATACCTACCTGTGTATAATTGAGCTGGACTTGGTAAGATTATAAAATTACTTTATTTAGGAAAGATTTTTTCCCCCACAATTCATATGTTAGATACCTATACATCTGGCTATTTTCTCACTCTGATACAAGTATGCATAATATTTTGCTCTCCTAAAATTTGATATTTTCTAAAATGATAATTATCAATACCTTCTTTAATTATTGATTTAAAGATATTTTATATAAATTGGATTTTTTTTCTCAGAGGATTATATGAAAAGTTGTGTATAGCTCATGTAGACCAAATTTTAGACATGTCTATTTTACTGTCTTTTAGTGAAATTGAGAAACCCTTTGGCTGGAAAACATATTATTGAGGAAAATCTTCCAATATATATAATCTTTTGTTTTAAAACTTCAAAAGAGATCTTAATTCATAATTTGTTCCATTCTTTTAATGATAAATGTAGAAATTCAAAAATGTATATTTAACTAACTAGAAGTTAATACACGTGATTTATAAGATGTTATAGTCAAAGTTTCTTATAACTTTTTTTTAAAATTTAGTAAGAAAATAGTAATATGTATTTGAGTATTGAAACTATATTTTTTGTAGCCACAGATAATACTTTTTATGCATGATAATTTGATACAGTTTATTACTGTTATATATTAATAATATAGTAGAACAAAAATATGAAATTATGTGTTGATAAGTGCTATCTCTTAAATATTTCAATAACTAACTAAAATGAATTAATAAAGATTATTATACTAGATCAGAGTTTAAATTATCCTTTTATTGAACAATTATTTTCAAACAACATGTCAAACAAAACTCGGTTGTTTGAAACATGATACAAACAAATAATCATATCATTGAATTCACTGTGCACCTTCAAAATGTTTTCTCTCTCTCTTTTCAGCATCAATGAGAATAATCTTTCATCTAGTAAAAATTTCCACATTTATTCTTTCTCTCATTTTTTTTCGTATTTATTTCAAACTATGCTTGCATACTATAAAAAGGAAAGATGAAAATTTGTACTTGTTTTTATCATAATTGAAAAACCTAGAAATCTTTTCTTTTACTTCTTCTCTTTCCATTTGAACTTAAATAATTTGTATTTAATATTCCAAGTTAAATCTCTTGCTCATTTATACAATAGGTACATCTACTAAAATCAATATTTTTGTCATCCTAATAATTTGTCTTTTTTAGAAAAGACTGCTTATCATAATACTCTTGATCCTGTGTAATATTCACTCAACTGAGGACCAGCTTGTGAATTGAACCATTTCAAAGAGGAAAGTGGGAGAAATGCCACTGAAAACTGTGGAACCATCCAAATGCAGATTAATTTGATTTTTTCACTTTAACCATTGTGTTTTTAAACTGCATTAAGTGCTGTTTTGTAATGAAGTTTTGAAATTGGAGGAATTTTTTTATGTATAAAAATATAGAGATTAATATAAGCTAACTGCTTTTGGGCTCAGCTTGAAGAATGGAAGAATCTGGGTTGGTGGTTTGGAAGATTAAGGCACTTTTACTTTCTTGAGAAATATATCTTACACAACTGAATTTATTAAAACCAGGAATAACTAGACTTTAAAACAAGCTTCAGTGAAATAGTAATATTAAATAAAAATTATTTCAGGAACTTCTTGCAAATAGTGAACCCTTTCTTCTTACTATAGAAGAAAGGTTAATTATGTTTGAATCTTGTGATTTTATTTTTTCCTGAAGTTTCTACATATTAATTATTACAATTTACAATGAAGTATTAATGAATTCTAATAAATTATGGAATTTGTATTATATTTTCATATTCATATAATTTTATGTTTATATATATATTTTTGTCTTTGATGTTTATTTTATTTATTTCCTCGTATAAGTTTTTTTTTTATCTATGAAGAAAAGTTATACTTCCGATGTTTTCATTTATTAGTTTTGGGAGTCCCAATTCATCATTTCTGATTGTCAATTTTAAAAATTATCCAAAGAAAAAAATTTCATCCAAAATTTCTCTCTCTTTTTTTTAGAAAAGGATAAAATTTGAATTTCACAGGTCTTTGGAGATCACTTTTTCAATTGCTCTATTGTTTGTCGGTAGTTAGTTGAAGGCAAGCGATATGTCATTTTCCTAAAGTGTTGAGTTGAAATTATTCATGATTTTGTATCAAAGTCTAGAATCGAGTTAAGGCAAAAATGAACTCTTATGTCCAAAGACCGTAGGTCCAAAGATTACTCTTCTCTTCACAATGGGAAGTGAATGATCATTTTCTAGTTTCAGTGCATTTGTTTTTGAGGTATTGAATAGCCTTGTTCCTGTTCTTTCTTTGCTCATTTCTCTTACCTAAAATGTAGGGTCGGGAAAACGAAGGAAAGCATTTTATTGAAGTTATTGTGACCAACCTGGATTGCCAGAGGGATTCAGAGAAGTGGCGTAATGAGGTTATTTTAGCTTGCCTCTCAAAGGCAAAAATTCGCAGGCCTTTAATTAAAAATTTATTGTTGAGAGGAATGACACTATGTGAAATTACATGAAATACAGATACTTCATTTTATTACTAATAATTCCAAAAGATGATCAATGACTGATGGAAAAAAACAAAAAGGAATACAATTTTCACCCTCTCGGGATCCTCTTACCAGCCGATGATAAGATCTACAAAATCACATTTGGGTCCCTTGTCGCCTTGTCTGCTTGTTAAAATTTGGTGCGAACTATGGTACGAATGGACGACAAATGAAAAGGATATGCCCATGTTCATTGACTTAACCAGTTAATCAGTCCTCAAATTCGGAACAAATACAACAGCTTATTAGGTACTTACATAATAACTTTAGATGGATTCAATGTATTAGATTCTTGTATCTCTGCCTCTGTCTCTCCGAAATCCAAAGATTTTGCTCGACGAAGTCTTATTGTCTGGCGCCGCCCACTGAAACAACCCTTAGGATAGATTTTGATCCAATGGTTAGGTCACATTAGGCCATGGGGAGGAGTATGATTTTTTTCGTTGTGGAAGAGGTATCATCTGGACTAATTATATGACATCCAAGCATTGTGGATTGGATCTAAAATATTGGTTATCAGGAGATGATGGGAGTTTGCCCACTCCACAATCTACTACTCAATTTTATAGATGCAGATAAAGGCAAATACATAAATGACATAGAGGAAACCAAAGTGTAATTATTTACTATCATCTATAATAACGATAAAATTAATCGCATTAAGCATGGTACTTAAAAGTAGTGATCAAACCATCAATATTATTATCATTGAAAACCCTAGTGTTATAAGCGAAAAGAGCGGTAAAATTTCATTTCGATTTTAAGAAAACTTTTACATCTTCCTCAACAATGCATGCTATTTCTTTTACTAAAATATATGAAAGTATTCTGACAGGAAACAAAATCATACGTAAAGAGCGCAAATCATTATCACTCGTCAAAACTTGGGCATCGAGCCCAAATCATTTTCTTTCTCTACTCTGATTGTTCCCTGTTGATCAATCCCCATTGTAAATATTAATTTGAAACGACTGTATCTGCGAAAATTGTTGAGTCAATGCCACGTCGAGTTGCTAGCCTCTACGGGTCAAAGGAGGTCCCGACGAATATTACGAGGGTTACCAATGATTTTTTGGCACTTCGTGTGTATGTATAATTGATAATCTAAAACAGAATCAACTTGAATAAATTCTCTCTAGAGCATGGATTATTTTTTTTAAACATCAAATAGAATTGTTTAATGTCGAAATATGATTAAAGTTATTTGATTTTAAATTCCACGAAGTTTCATTTTACTTTCTCGTATGCGAGTATCCAAAAGTATATCCAGTAGACTGAATTGTCAAAAAAATTCAACCTGATGGTGAGGAATTCATTCACGTTTAGATCTCAGTCCGAAAAACTATTTTCTGAATTACGTCTATCGATTGATTTCAGAATAATAATAACCTAGAAGTAACAATAAACTAGATGGATGAAATTTGCATTGGCTTGAAACAGATGAAAAATCAGATTTCTACAAATATTAAATACAATATCCATCTACGGAAGGAGGAAAAGAATGGTCGAAGTTATTTCACTTCATTAAAGATTCTATTGAAAACTTTTATTATTTGTTTCAAGCAAAAGGACAAAGGAAAAAAATATCTAATGAACTTAATTCAATTTATAGTAAAAATGTACTTAAGTATTCCAGACAATCACAAGTCAGACGACGATTTCACCTTCTTTTAAAATTAAACGCAATTAATTAGACATGTATAATTAGTACTCAAGATATGCAATAAATGTGATGATTTTCTCAATGTAGATAACGTTTAATTTATAAATTTAATTAATATTGTTTTCTTACATAATTAGTAGTAATATACTACTAATATCTTAAAGACTATGAAATTATTGATTTTGGGTAAAATGAATTTCCAGCAGTAAAAGCATTAAATTTGTGTAATCAGTTGTGGTATTAAAATTTCTGATTTATAAGTCGTTTTAGGTCAGTTCCTTGAAAATGTATGTTGTGATTTAATTATTTGAATATTTAAATTAATCATCATTAATTTTAAAGCAAAATGTTTGCAATAAAAGTTTTGTATTTGGAAGAGAATTCTCCTTTCTGATTAGTTTTAAGACAGCATGCAGGTGTGGACAAAAAAGGGGGGGGATAAGGGTCAAATTCATAAAATGAGGGAAAACTCCGCCTTTCTTCTATTTGCCTGAGCTGTGAGGATCTAAAAAATTCTGAGCCAGGGACAGTGCCGTGACCCATGGGGAACTTTTTTTTTATCCGTAGTGGTCACGACAGTCTGTATAAAGGGGAAGTTATGTTTCAGTTGTATCCCGTGGAAATTTCATAACAATCGCTGGATATTTCGATTTTTTACAAATCATTTTAACCCCTTTCAATTGTTTTCTAGAGGAAACTGTTGCAATCCAAGTAAAAGTTAATAATAGTTGCATACAACTTGAAATCCAGAAAATTTTCATCACTAAATGAAGCAAAGAATCTAAAATAAGAGATTAATGAAAAAAATTAATTTTAGAAAAAAGTCTAATAGGTATTTTTATTTTATTTTAACAATCCCAAAAAAATTGTCTAATAAAATATGTACTTAAGGATAAATGCCTCAAGACGGTTAAAAAATGAAAGAATTTGTTAATGTAAAATAAATTCATATGAATACTATCAAATCTTTAAAAATAAATTTATTCTTTAAGACTAAATTGTAGAAGTTTCCAATTAACTATAATAATAAGGAGTAATCTAGCAACTAGAACATATTATATGATAGAAATATTCCCAAGACATTTAATAACTAACTTTAAGCAGGGCTGGCGTTGAGGTGGGAAAGTCCAATTGAAATTTTGTCTATAATTTTTAATCCAACTAAAGATTTAGAGTTAAGAAAACCAGCAGGAGTGCCTCCTATCGGCTTTCTTTACACTAAAACAATACTCGCGTTTGGATATTCGCAATATATTGAAAAGAAAACCGAGCCTGTACCTTGACGCCTTCCTTCAGCCACAAGCCAACCAAAATGATTGAAGGTGACCATGTAAATCTGGTGAGCAGACAATATACCAAATTTCATTAATATATTTGTTGTGCTTTTATAGTACCATTCTATATCCATTGAAAAGAGCACACCAACAGAAAGTCATCTTTAAATGGATTTTGTCCAAAAAATTTGATACAAATATACAATTCTGAGAATAAAACCTATATGTTAAATTTAATCCTTCATTCTGAGTTTTCTTTTTGTGAGTTACTCAATTTCTATGAATATTTGGGTTTTCTTGTTATTTAAAAAAAAATATTAACTGCATTTCACGTTGAGTTTCACATACATTAATTGGTAATATATCGGACCATTCTGACAAAATTCCACTTCAACAATACGTACAGCTAATAGCAGTACTGATATGATTTTGGTATTATGTTGTAGATGACCACCTTAATAATATATTTTTATGTTCTAAATATTATCAATGTATAACCTTAAAAAAGGACCAAATAGAGTCAAACAAACAGAGTCCTAATTAAATAATTATTACTGATTCAAAAGAAATATAAACAGAATTCTGCATTTTGGCAGGCAAAGTCAGTAAGTCCAGAAAATGTAAATCTATGATTAATAAAAATTTTATGGCATTGCACAATCTGTATAACTCTGAACTTCTAAAAAATAACCAAACTGAGACTTTAAACAAAAAGAATTCAATTAAATAATTATTACTGCTCTAAAATGAAACAGTCTTTGTTTCTAAATCTAACAAAGCTGCTTATTTGTAATCTTGCATCTCACTTGAAATGTTTAGAAGAAATGAAACAAATTAGAAAATCTGTTTCAATTATGTCAGAAGGCCCAAGTTTAGGTAGCCTAGGGTGGGATAACATCTTTCATAACCTATCTATCTAAAACTACAACTTCCTCACTTATAATCTGTACTAATAATGTTAATTGTGCAGCTATTTTATAAAATTTCTCAGCCTGAAGTCAAGAGTAAATAAAATATTTGAATGCAACCTTTGTTTAAATAATGTCTCTTTGTCTATTACCTTTAAAAATATAATCTTTCATATAAAGTATGTGCTGTTGGTCTCAATTATAGGTTTTAAAAATATCATGAAAAGAGATTTAATGAAACCACTCATGTAGTTCATTTTTTTTATATATAAGAAAATATACATTTTTACAGCAAATTTTAGTAAGTATCTAGATGTTTCAATAATCTAATCAAGTAAAAAAAAGAAATATTAATTTTAGTAATCTTTCCAAAAGTGAATTAATTTTTTGCTAGTACCTGCAATTAGAACCTTGATATTCATTAACCCAATAAATCTGAATAATCACTAATTCTTTTTCAAGGTCTGTACAGTACCAGACACCTGAGAGACCCTAAAAAGTTTCCATTTTGCAAAATATCAAGTTGGAAATCCTATATAATATACATTTCATAGACAAAGTTTAAAAACAGGAAAAAAAAAAAAAAAAACTGGTAAAAATTCTAGCACATAAGTGGAGTTACACCTATGGATATCACCAACATTTAGGGCAGACTTGAAGTTTTCAATTAGTTTTGGTGAGATCAAATAAATGACATTTGAGTCCTTCTATATACAACTTATGAAAATTTATACATCCAAAACAAATTTTCCATCCACTTTCAAAATTTTTTTAAAGTTATTTAAGAGGGAAAAGTATAAATCTCGATGTAAATACACAGAAAAGTACCTACCTAAACATGCAGAATTCTGCCAATAAGGCCATCAAGAAGACGAGTATCAAATGATGCAAACAAGTAACTTACTGATTAATAGACTTATCTAGCCTACAAAGTTGCTGAGCTGGATTTTCATCTGTCTCCTGAACATCCTCCCTTCAAAACATTCCCCACGCTCTTTTCAGGTTAAACAATATTAAACATGACTTCTATGCATCCATTTTTAACAGCAAAACATGAGTATTTACGAAAATGATATCAACTCGTAAAAAGGAAACTGATAAAATTGCTGATAAATAGAATTTGAAAAACTAAATGTCATATACTTGAAACATAATACGTTTAATAGTAATTTTTAAAATAGTATTTGGACAATAAAAAAGACTTCTAAATAAAACTATTGCAACATGAGGGCACTTGTATATTTGAGATATTACACTTTGTTGAATTGAAAGGACCATACACAAAAAAAGGAATACATTTGTTAAAAAAGATTTGAAAACAAAATTAAAGAAAACTAAAATATTGCTCCAATGTTAAGACGTAGGTAAAAGGGTCATAAAATGTAAATTCCTGAATCTTAGGTGGATTATAAATATAAGAATCTTGTTAAATACTCTGGCATTTTTGTTGGCTACTATAATATAACATTGAAGAATCATTATTGTACTAAAAATTTTGAAAAAAAAACTGATTTTAACAATCGACACCTTTTTTTTTTTTCCTGCCTTTATGACTACTTGATCCCATGGTAGTAAGGGTTATAGTAAAAAAAAAAAATAAGCATAAAAATATATTATAAATAAGCATAAATATTTATCTAAGCTCTTGTATAGTTCTTTGAACTTAAGAAATCAGTTTATTTGATCAAATTACATTTTAATAACCTATGAAAGTTGTCTAATCTCGGTGAATTCTATGATATCTAACTCTTGTATTCCAACAATGTCATAATTCTAGGAAAAAATAATTGTCTCAAGTTTACATTTGCGGATATAACTCCCACATTTTTTTCAAAAAAACCTGTCCAATAAGCCTTTGATTGATCCCCCCCACCCACCCACCCTCT
>BGPR01000028.1:1294535-1408581 GCA_013235015.1 Araneus ventricosus | reverse complement strand
AATGTTTTCTCTTTTTTTCTTTATTCTTTTTTTTACTTAAATATTTATTTCTCTTTTTTGAACCATATTAAAATAGTTGGTTCTTGCATTTTCCCAAAATTTTATTTTATTTTATTTTTGAGCTGTACTAAATAAATGTTGGGTGGAATAAAAGCTTTATTTGAAGACAATTTTAGTTTCATCGATATTCATATATTTGGAAAAAAGAAACGGAGATGAAGGTGAAAATATTTTACTCGGTAAGCCGGTTATCTACTAGTAAGTTATAAATTAAAACATTCTTCAGTGTAAAGAGCCAAAAAGAAATCTATTCACAAGTTGAACTTGTCATGATTTTGTTTTATAGGGCTAAAAAGCTTTTGTCGGAGATTTTAATAGGAAACGACGAAATTTTTTTAATGCTTTAGACTCTAAATTTCAGTGATCACCCTACATTTACATCTTGATTTAAAATTAAAACACCACATCCAGTTCCATTTTCTTTAAACTTCTAATAAAACTTTCGATACTCATGTGACTCTATTTTTTGTGACGGAAATACCTTCAATTAAGTTATAAAGTACTTAAAATAGCGATATTTTGATCTTTTGTAAATGAGTAAAAACAATTCAAACAAGTACATCAACAACTTTGTGTATATCAAAATATTTTTTCAGCGGAGAAAAATGAAATAATTTTTTCAAACAAAATAGTTAGATTATCTTAATTGAGGTGGGATTGAGCACAAATCTATTCCGGAAGTTTGAAAGCGTAGTTTCTATATTGAGGGTAGTTTAGCGTGGGGAAAGCGAGTTATGTCTTTGGGAGGTATTGCTATTGGAGATAAGAGACACCTAAGGTGTTAATGTTTTTTTTTTTATAGAGGAAGGCAGAAATTATGGATAATTACATGTCCGAAAGATTGTGATGGGTCAAAAAAGAGACAGACGTAAAATGCTTAATTAAACCCTAGGGCAATAACAAAATTTCCTTCCATAAAATGTGATGATCATTTTATATGCAGAATTTATATTACTTTTTTCAGATTTTCAGCAAAAGTTTTAATTATATTCTTATATATTTTTATGCTGTCTTTTCCAGTGGTGAGAGGCTGTGAAAGAACACAGAAAAGCATTTAATTCTAAGTTCCACTTGATTACTCGAAAGTCATTTGATTTATAAATATTTAAGCAACGAATGATTTGCGTGGTTGACTGAATTTAAAACAATATTTATATTATTAATAAAATTATTATTTCTGAGGCTTGCGTCTTTAAACCAGTAGATTCAACACACCTTCATTCTATCGATGACAATAAATTGTAAATTTACAGTAAATATTTTGGGATATGACGTACAAAAAAAAAAAATAATAATCCGGTCTACTAAGTAAAATATAAAGCAAAATCACAAAAAAGTTTGTAAATTTATTTTCAATTAACTAAATTTTTCAGTGTTTTAATTTTAGATATTTTCATTTACGAAACTAATTTTAATTTTAGTTCTCTTTTTTTAAGTGTTTGATAAAAATAAAATTAAAAAATCAATATTATTTGTATTTTTTTCAAATATATCTACATTCTTGGATTTTGTATCTGCCCACCACTCACCAAACTTGCTAATTAAGTTTATCTATAAAAATAGAGAAGCTTCTTCCAGACATGGACACAATTGGAAGAAAAAAGTTGACATGCTATTTTCATAAATTTATTATTGAGAGGAAGAACCTACCTTCCCACTCACTTAACAAATAATTTTCTATATGAAAATACAGTTTCTGTTATACAAAATGGAAAAAAAGAAAGGACAGTAATGAAGAGTCTAATATTTAAATTAGAAATTAAACAAAAAATTTTTTTGGAGATGAAATGAATTAAATCAAACACATGAAAAACGATTCAGCCACTTTACTGGGCCGAAGAATATGTATATTCAGACATGACATCTGGGAAACGCGGATTTCCTTTTCGACATCGATTTTAATCATTTTGGGATCGATCAAATTGCATTAAATTTTGTTAATGTGTTGGGGGGGGGGCTGCTCACACAAACAAAAACTGTGCGCCATGTGAAGAATTTTGCGTATGGCAAAGCGAAAGAGTTTCAATTCAAAGATATTGTAATCCTGCCGAAAGCTGTTCAAGTCCGAGGTTATGTATCGACGTTTTGCCGCTTTGGCTCGAAGTTTGCGTGGTAGGAATGCTCGAAGGTTGTATTCTTTTGCTTTCTCGTTTCGTACAACAAATTGTCTTTCCATCCAATCAAATTCCTGAATTCTGATTGGATGAAAAAACATCAACAATTTCTTCAGATCGAATTTCGTGAGGAAAAAGATCGTTACCTCCGTAAGGAAGTCATTTTATTTTCGCGTTCTTTTAACATTCTTTTCTTCATTTATGTTATTTCATTTTTTTTTTTTTGTCTTTCGTTCTTAGCTGTTCTTCACACAGAGACATGCACATTTAGTGATTTCGGCGTTTTCGGCTAGAATTTTTTTCATTCTTGGGATCAGAAAAATTTGCATTAAAGTTTTGGTAATGGAGAGGTGCGCCATAAAAGACGTGAATATGACGCAACAAAAAACTGTGTCGCCGTGCACATTCAAATTCGATTTGATAGAATAAAGATCAGAAGAATGTTATATTGAAATATCTTCAATTTTGAGTATTAAATACAAAATGATGAGCAAAAGCAGTCTACTTTTCAATATTTTAGAAAAAAGATTTTTGCGGATGATATGATATAACGTGCAAAAAAATTTAGGTCATCAGGCAAATGGAAATAGGAAGAACGATATGAGAAAATAAAGAAAACCCCAATCAAGAAAGAGAGCAAAAAATAAAAATGGAGGAAAAAAGCAGACTGAAGCATAAAGAAAGTTTGAACTGTTAGCTCAAAAGAGAAACTAAGTCTTAATGGATTATATAATCAAAAATGTTTTACATGGCCATATTTTTTAGTGAGATAATTTTACAGCAATACGTAAACTGAACGAAGCAATTTTCATATTTTGCAAAAATCCCATAGAAATACTGTGATAAGTGATTATCTGTAATTGTAGTTTCACTCGACTGAATAAAAGACATTTTGTGCTTTTTATTAAGTTTGTCTTTGCATGTTTTTAACTGTTTTCTTGCAACTTTCTTTTGTAGTTGTTGTTTTTTACTATTTCTTCAGTCAAACCTTCATTATTGCTTTTGCGGTTTTTTTTCTTCTGTTCTTCTTCTCTCTCTTGAATCCTATACTTCTCTCTCTTGAATCCTATATGGCCGCTTTATGTATACCTGAAACAGGACATGTAGTTATAGAGTTGTAAGTACATCTCATGTCAAATCTTTTAAAGGCACAACTATGTACAGCTATACCTGAAATGTCACCATTTTCTAGAGTTAAACTATCTGTACAAGATGGCCCTGGTTCTGAATTTCCATTCAAATTGACAGAGATTCAACTATGGTAGGTTGAACATCTCTTTCAGATATTATAGTATGCTTCACTCTTCCTACTTCTTAATTGGAAACAGTTCATGGCCTTTAAAATCATTGATTGCATTTTCTGGAAGAAGACAGTCTATAATATTTTTTAAAAATGGGAAAACCTTAGTAAAATATTCTGCAATCAATGTTCCTAGACCAATTTTTTTAAAGATCCCTTTCCAAGCTTTTATTAAAGGGGAAAATACTCCAACATCTAATAGCTGGACATGAGAACATGACTCATGTATAGTGGCAAGCACAAAATTATAGTGCAATTATGCATGACCTTTTTCACTGTTCCATAAGTCATGTAACTTTCATGCCCATCATAAATTAAAAGAATAGGTTTCGGGAAATCTAAAGAAAATTACTTTTAGTCTACTTTAAAAATATCTTTTGTCTGTTTTTCATATAAATTAGCTCCTTTGTAAATAATAAAAGGTAGCATGAAATCATTTGCTGATGCACTAAAAAGTACAACCCTTTTTTACAATTGGCTGATTTCATATATGCATTATGTGATGATTTGGACACAAAAATTGAGGTTACACAGTTTCATATCATTAATTACAATCTGTAGTATATCTTAAATTAATATTTAACTAACATCTGTCTAAGAAATTAAGCTTAAGTAATTTTAAAAAAGTGATGCATGTTAAGCCTATTGCTATGACCACTTTACCCCATCTTACTTCAATTACTATGAAATAGTATCTGTAATTAATTCAGCTTATCTTAATGACGAAGTATTCTTGAGATCTATACGAAGTTTTCTGCAGAGTCAATCTAATGAAAACTTAATTTAACAAAATGTAAGAGAGAAATTAAATTAGATATTCCAATTTCAAACTGCTACATAAACAAACAAAATGGGTGTTTTCTTCTACTAAAGTGTTGCAATTAGTATAAATTTGAAGGTTAAACTTAGTTCTAATAATTCAAAAGTTCCATTTTTTATAAAATATCAAGCTGGAATCCATATAATATACATTACATAGGCAAAATTTAAAAACAGAAACAAATAGTAAAAATTTTAAAACATAATTGGAGTTATTAATTTGCAGATATTACCAAAATTTAGTGCAGACTTGGAAATTTCTTCAATTAGTTTTTAAGAAATCAAACAATCACATTTGAGTCTTCTATAGCAAAATAAATTCTATGTAAATTTGATACATCCAAATAAAAGACAATAATTATGTAAATATTTCAAAAAATTAAAAAAGTTTTTTCAAGAGGGAAAAAATATAAATCAATGTAAATACAGTATGAAAAGTACATAAGATACATGTGCATAACTTATTAAATCAAGGCCATTCAAGAAGATCTATCAAAACTGTGATGCAACACAAGTAACTGCTATCGCAGATTAATAGATCATCTTGTTTGCCAAAGCTGCTGAGCTGTATTTTCATCTGTCTCCATTCAAAGAATTCTCCCAGTTTCTTTTCCAGGTTAAACAATATTAAACATGGATATATACATCCATTTTTACAACAAACACGAGGTATTTACGAAATGCAGATATCAACTCGTAAAAGGAAACTGATAAAATTATATGATAATAGGTAACATATAGATAATTGCAATATGAGGTAACTTGCATGTTTGATGTATGCTACTATTTTTTAATTGAAAAGAATAACACATAAAGAAGAAGAAATTTGTTAAAAAAGATTGAAGGCAAAACGAAATAAAACTATAAATATTGCTCTTTATATTACACAGTATTATGCACAAAAAAAGTTTTAATGTAATGAAAAGTGCCTTCACATTGTTAAGATGATAACCAGAGCATACAAATATAACTATAATAAAATATTTTTTGAAAAAAAATCATCAAAAGGTAAACTAAAAATGCATGGCACTTTTTTAAACAAGGTAGAATAATACACAGTAAAAAACAAATCTGTTTAAAAAGATTGAAGATGAAAAGAAAAACAAAACTATAAATTCTGATCTTTAGGTGACATAATCTAATGCAAAAATAAAATTATGATTCACTGAAAAGGTACATAAACAATATAAAGATTTATGTAAAACCAGGACAATATTCATATAAAGCTGGAGTTATGGCTATTTCGGACTCATTTTTTTACACATTTGATTAATCAAATATAGTTTGTGTATGTTACCGATTTAAAAATATCTTATTTGTACTTTATGCAAAATAAGCATTATTCTTATCTGTATTATTTAACATCTAAGTGAAACCTTCCATCAAAGAGTTTTAAAAAAATTACCTTCAGAGAAAAAAAGTAAGATTCAAGCGATTTATATACTCAACTTTCATATTTATTTTTATGGTTAATAATAAAAAAAAGCTACTCTGATTTTTTAAAAAAATAAATCCTTAACAGTTTTATGATGAAAGAAAATCTAATGACAGTATAAATTACATAATATATAAAAATAATTTTTAATAAATTGATAATGAGTAAAGTATGCCTAATAAGCTATTACAAACAAGCCCTTTCTAAAATATTGGAGAGTTTTGAAGTATTAAATAAAGCAAAGATGATAACAATTGTTTCAACACAAGTGACACAAAAAACTTACAAAAAGCATTCCATGGTTGAAGCATTCTGGATACTGATTTATTTCAAAAACTTATACCCAAATGTACATGGAAAAGATTTAATATGTGGGTGCATGGTGTAGTATGAAAAGCAATAGATGTTATATAAAAATTCATTTATTTCAATGATATACAAAGTATTCAGATTACAATTTCGCAATGATATTTGCTCTAATAGTTCTTCAGCAAAAGACAAACATGCCTGTTTAGGTTGTGCAGCTGATTTTAAAATGCAGAATATGTGCATTACAAAAGATCTCGTCTGTTAGATAAAAAAAAATATAAATGTATGTTCTTTGCACATACCTCATAACAGAGAAGTACAGCCTTTTTAATCTTATCTATTAGCGCCTCCTATGTCTTCATTAAACTCAAGCATACATTATATATAGCATTTTATATTTTCAAAATCACTATTTACTTTTCAACTCTGTGTAAAGGCAGCAATTAAAGATTTCGTGTTGAGTATATGAATGCTTTTCTTATGTTTCCATTTCAATTAAAACAAAAAACATACCTGGATAAGGATTTTTCAAATAATCAAAGCATCAGACTTGTCATCTACCAATTAAGAAGAAACACGTAAATGACGAATGTCTAAACTCAGGCGAAAAAACAGCACAGTATTTAAAGACAAAACAGAACAAATTAATACGTTTGGAACACTTGCAATTAGTCGGATTTATGTGAAAAGAGAGCATAAACCGTCAACATTACCATGTGCCTACGGAAACGAACAGGCTCAGGTCAACCTCGCGGTGATTGGTTCATCTACACACGTGATCACGTGTTTACGTGAACCAATCACCGCTTGGTTGACCTAGGTCTGGTTGATCTCTAGGAAATGGAATATCCGTAGCTATCTGTGTTATATATCTGTAACCGTAACTGTATGTACACGGGATTCGGTCATGTAGTCTAAAGATGTAAACAACTGGCATAATGAAGTCCTCGTAATAAAATAAGTTAATCTCTAATGGCGTAATCCTTTTGAGTGATTAAAAGAACCCAATATATAGTTGTCTCAATATGAAGGCACTATGTGATAGGTTCCAGTACCCAATAACACTCTGAGATTGTTCCTGAGCTGATCAAAAACGATGTAGGTCAGTAATGGGTCTATTCTGGTACCCCCGGTTGGGTTCCGTTGTTAACATGCGGAACCCAACCCAACCGGGGATACCAGAATAGACCCCTAAAAGGTAGTCGTCGAATCTACGATGCCGCACTCACGGCATAAGGGAAATGATTCCAGACCAACTTTGAAAAGTATAGCCTTTGCAGGTAAAGACCGGGTTCGTAGACGTGCAAGAAGAATTTCTTTTGTCCTAGGTAATAGTAGTCTTCGTTTTTTGGGAAGGTGCGTAAAGAATCGAATGTATTTTGTACTTTCCCACTGAATGCGACCTCGATCTGCTTGCACTCGGAAAATAACTTTTATGAGGTCCTCTGTCGAAAAAAAAGGGAAAATATTCACATCTGAAGTACGAGCAGCTTTTGCTGCTTCGTCCACTTGTTCGTTAATAGTGATACCCACATGAGCATGTACCCATACTAATTTTATAGCTTTACTTCTAGGGGATAATCGCAGATCCTATTTGAAGTGAAATCGTTGGCGATTTCCTATGGAGAGATTCAAGTGATTTTAGTACTGAGAAGCTGTCAGAGAATAAAATATAATTTTTGTCCTCTTCTTGAATAAAGCGTTCCAGTCAGGGTTGCCAGATCAAAATAGCAAAATAAGGCCAAACCTTCTTAAAAACAAGGCCAAATTTGACAAATTGATTGAAAACGTCATTTGCTATTAGAAAAACATCTATACTTCTAGAAAACGAATCCCATTTGGTAGGCATATGTTCAATGTTCTATTATTAAACTAAAATTTAAGTGAAAGAAATTTAAAACATCCTTGTTCTATTCAAGAGCTATTTTGTTTGGCAGCTCATTATATATAATTTGAAATGTGTAATATCATAAATAATTAAAAATTGTTCTAAAAGTAATTAACGAAAATAAAGCCAAAAAAATGAAAATTCCTAAGGCCAAGGGCTCTGAGAAAAGGCCAAATTTCCATAACTTGGCCTTCAAAATTCCAATATGGTAACCCTGGTTCCAGTAGCGGACTGGGTCTGAAAATAATGGTTGCCAGGAGTTAGTGAGAGCCCACACATATCTATAATCATAACATTAATTCATATATATATTTAATTATATATTTAATTTTTTATATTTAATTATATTAATTTAAATCTATAATATTTAATAATTATATATTTAATTTCTTATTATATATTTAATTTTTCCGCGTCTTTAAAATAAATCCCTTTTAATACCCCTTAATTTTCTACGTTTAAAATAACGAAATTCTGATTAAAGTTGTTTCATTTTAAATTCCGTAAGTTAGATATTTCGTATACGGTTTTAGCGACAATGTATGAATGAGAAATACTGCCCATTAGTAGGGCATCTGTAAAAAGAGCCAGCAACCTTTAAAACAAACTTCTTTGGATGATTTAGAGTTTAGTAATTTGTTCTGGTAATGTTTCTATAATTTGTAATGAAACTGGTATCATTAAAAAGGTATTTTTGAATTATAAATAATTCAAAAATCATTTTGTTAGATAGTATTTTTTGAAAATATTGCGAAAAAACGCCCAAATCTTCCTTTATTTTAAGTAACTGAAATTTTAACTTACTTTTGGACTTTAAAAAGTTGACAATTATTTTCATCTTTTTTGAAGAGCATGCGTTCCAAATTTCATAAAGATCGAGCAAAACTATATATTTGTACAAAAAAAATTCTTATAATGTAAAAAACTTCTTTTGTTGTATTAAAATGCAGTCCATTTTCATTTTTTCGCCAGTTTTTTTCCCCTTTAAGTCCAGTCTTTTTCTTTCTTTCTTCGTTACTTCAAATAAATTTAGTTTTTGATAGATTTTCTATGTTATAATGATAAATTTACTTTTTAGCAATGACCTTAAGCTCTTTTTTCTACTTAAGGCAAGATAATCTTGGAGATTATATAATTCATTTATTTGTTATGATTAGGTTAAATTTTCACTTTATAATAAGCTTAATAATGCGCAATAATTGTAGAATATAATTATGCAAAATTTAAAAAAATTATCTTCATCGAATCTCGTGTTTTTTATACTTTTTTTACAGTTGAATGTAAAGACTTATTTCATTAATTTCATTAGACACAAAAACATACTGCATCAAAGTTTATCTCAAATACTAATACATTTCCTATCTACTATTTTTTCTTTCTTTTTTTCTTTGCACAACTAATTTCTTTCTGTCTTTACTCTCTTCCGACTAAAAACCGAAATAACACTTTTCTCACCAATTATTTTCCATGAAAGACAGACTAATAAGATAGAGGACCCTTTACTCTTCTAAACGCAAACTCCCCCCAAACTCATAAAGGAAAGCGTGAGTGTCGTCTTTTCACAGATGTCATTTGGTGTCCTAGTTACAGATTTAGCCAAGAAAACTTTTTCCTACAGGTGAGTTCCCTTGTTTGTCATATTTATAACAGTAAAATGAAACTACAAAAAGGAAAGACTAAAGCACCTCTTATAGCCATCTCTCACAAGAACCGCACCCTTTCTACTCAAAGGGATGCAATGGACCTTATGCACCGTTTGGGTTCGAGAGTATAGAAAAACAGCTGTGGAGGAATAAACAAAACGATCGGCCTATAATCGACTCAGAAATAAAAGCAGTTCTGATTCAGCTGTTTAAGACTGACCAATGGCTGCCTCCGGCAGGTCACGTGTCGGAGGATGTGACGTCACATGCATAAGGTCCATTCTTCCGTCTTTCCAGGGGATTCTGAAACCAACAAAAAATCTTAATGAGTATTGCGGCTGGACTTTGCACAGAAGAGGTACCCTGTTCCGATGGCCCGAGGGTTTAAATGATCGACAGGTCAAAGGAAGTGGACTGTACAGAGACCTCAGTACAGTTCCTACTGGCAGTTGTAATTGCGTATGTGTCTTGGGTCGGTATTCGACCACCCGCTGTCCGGCTGGTCGAATTACGATGGCAATAAATCCGCAACGACGGTTGTGAAACACCGAAACACGGACCTTGGGTACAGGATTATTTTATTCATTTGCTTTAGAAAAGCTTACTATAGAGAAAGAGTTCTTTTTTTCTCTCCCACACGTCCTGGGGGCCCAAATTGTCTTCTATTTAAGGGGCCCAAATTGTCTTCTATTTAAGGGGGCCCACTTGCCATCGGGCAAGCTGGCAACCTCGCCATCGCAATAAATATCGCGCATCCTTCAGCTGTAAAAACTGAGTTCTTAGGGTGAAGTTTAAGGGTGAGATTTCGGTTATATGTAACGTTTAGTGCCTCAAGCGAAACGCCTTCTTCATCTTTCGACCCGTCTGTAGCAATCAAGATAGATGAATTCCCTTCTTTATTGACATATTCGTCAAATAATTTACAAATGGTAGAAGATGGGATTTGACTTTGTTGGAAAGGGAAATCATTCGTATGAATGCGAACTTAATTCTCCTTCTGAAGCTCAACAGAAAATTTTCAATACTAGCATTTGTATCCTTCAGAAATTTGAGCCAGTTCGTACCCCCTGCAAAACATTTTTTAAATGAAGGACGTAAAGAAACAAAATTCTAAGATTAGACTTCTGAATTGGGGAAAATGTATCTCTCAAAGCAAAATGTCTAAGTAAGAAACTAGTGGAAAGAGCTAAACATATATTTCTTAGACGAATTTCACCCGTTTCAGCAAAAATAACAGGGATCGGGGTCCAACGAAGAAGTACCGCCGCAAAGCGTAGTCAATTGTGATGCACAACTTCCGATTTCCTCCAGCTTGTTGAGCCCGCATAACACGTGACTTGCGCTCCGAACTCGCAAATGCTCCGAATGCAAGCATTTAGCAACTTTAGTAGGTGAACTGTGTTTGCACCCCAATTACACCCGCCCAATGCTCGAAGGTATCCGAGTCTTTTTAAAGCTTTCTTCGCAACGAAGTTGAAATGGCAGTTGAAAGATAAGTTTGCTGAAAAAAGATACCGAGAATTTTCATGTTATTAGACCAGGGAATATATACATTATCTACGGATATTTGAAAATTAGGGGTCTGCCTTTTATTGGGAAAATTTACCACCGTGGATTTCGTTGGGTTCAACTTTAATTTCCAAGTCTGACATCATATCTGAATTTTCTGAACAGTTATCTGTAATTTATTTTTTACACTTTGAAGAGAGGGAACAGAGCAAATGATGAAAATATCGTCTGCGTAAATAAGACAGGTTACTCCAGGAGGAAAAATTTCAAATAAATCATGAAGATAAACTGTGAAAAGAACGAAGAGATGCAACAGCCCAGGGGAACCCCTCTGTTACTCGTAAAGGATGCAGAAAGTTTTCCAGACCAACGTACTTGTAGAGTGCGATTTGTCAAAAATTCATGAATCCAGTGGGCTGTGTGACCAGAGAGACCAATCTGTAGGGCTTTGTAGACCACACCATCAGGCCATATAGAGTCATATGCTGAGTAAATGTCGAGCGAAGCTGCAATAATGTATTCTTTATTGCTACGTGCTTTCAGTAAAGTGCTGAAGAATACCGTTTGCAAACTTTCACAACTTCTAAACGGTAAAAATTCGAAGTGGTGAGGGTGGAAGTATTTCTCTTTAAAAAGAAGTCTGTCAACCGACGACTTACCATTCGTTCTGTTCAGTGGCGAATCCAGGGGGGCTATCGGGCTGGATCCCCCCAGGGCTAAACTAAAATTTTATTTAAAATCACTACAACTATTTGTTCTTAATTTTCATTAAAAAATAATAAAATCGTGACAGTATTGCTTTCTGGCTTGAAAAGTTTCCTACTTTTCTAGTCATTTCACTTGTACTTGGAGCGTTGACGCGGTCGAAAACATTTTTTGGCTAGTTATTTCATAGTGTTTTTATTAAATTATCCAAAGTATTGTGGTGTTCTTTATAATTCTTATTGTCAGGTGAGGAAAGTCTGTAAAGTTAAAGTGTTTGTCATTCGTTTTTTTATAACCTCGTTCGAAAATTTTTATAACCTCAGCCCCCCCCCCTAGACCCGAATCCTGGATTCGCCACTGGTTCTGTTGTTTTACACAATACAGAAGTTGGAGATATTGGTCTATAGGACTTCAGCTCCGACGCTTTCTTTCCCGGCTTTAAAATTGGAATAATCACAGAATGTTTCCATGAGGAATGGATGTTTCCTGACAACCAGATTTTGTTAATTAAACTGAGGAGTTTCTTAAGGTTAAGCGGTGAAGGCACCGGAGCATTTGACCTGTAATCCCATCAGATCCGGGAGAACTGTTCAATTTCTCTGGAAGAGATTGTAAGAGTTCCCTGATTGAAAATTTTGAATCCATTGGATTAGCTGTTCCTGAAAAATCTAAAGGAATGTCTTTCGAAATAGGAGAGCTACCTAAATTTGATCTGAAGGCATTGGCTTGCCCAAGAGGAGAGGTAATATTGGAGCCTTTCAAAATGATTAATTGGTGCGCATTTTGTTGTGGTATGTCTCTAATGCAAAATGATCGGATTATTCGAAAGCTGGTTTTCGACGAACCCGCATTATCACAAAGCTTGTCCCAGTATGATCTTTTCAATTAGATGATTATTTCCGTAGTTTAGCTGCCATGTGTTTGGCAATTCTCCAATATGGATTGGATCTTGATTGCTTTGCCAGGCGAAGAAATTTCCTCTTTTCCCCAGAAGATAACTACACTCGGAGGACCATGGCGGGAATGTTTTCGAAAACATATCTTGTGTCAAGGTGTTGCTATTTTTCTCTTGATTGCACAACTTTTCAAAATTTTGAATGCTGTGGATGTCATTCTCCATATCCAGTATAGAATTTAGCGATTTTCCAAATTTGCACCAGTGAATTCGGCGACGGACAGATGGCCCCTTTGTGTTACCGTGATTGAATGAGATTTCGACTGGACAATGATCACTGTCAACCGTATCGTTGTAGACTGTCCATTTAATTTCGTATAAAAGGTTCGGAGAACAGATAGAAAGGTCCAGCAGAGATGGATTGCATCCCTGTTTGAAATACGTTGGATATGAAGTATTCAGGATGCACATACTATGTGTCGATATCCAATCCAGAACTACATTCGCACCTGTTATCCCACATTTGATTTCATTTGATTGGGTTTTTTTTGGGATTTTCAGCAACAAAGGCTATTATCCCCTATTCATTCGGGGATATATTCCCCTATTCACGGGCTAAAATTATTGCCGATCCGATTCGAGAGAAAAAAAAATGGCACCCTCCTAGAAAGGCCTTCATATTCTCTTTTCATTATCCCACATTTATTTATATTTGAAATGAATACCAACATTAACTTTATGATTGCCACTTTTCAGAACAAAATATGATAGCATTATGAATCAGACAAATTTTCTGATTTGAGATCTCAACCACTCAAAATTAATATGAACGAGTTTTCTGTTTTGTTAATTTAGATTAAAATGCCTGTACTATGTCATTCAGGTGTAATGATAAATCAATGCAATCTTTAAAGCGGTAGTCCAAGACCCATGCAAATAAAAATAAAGTCAGGGTTTTTACTATTGGTAAACAAAAAATTCGTTCATACAGATCAGTAAGGCCCTTCTGAATGAATTTGACCTCTTTTAGACATGCATAATTCACGCTTTTTTGAATAATAAATATTTTTGTTATTATTATTTTTAAATATCTGTTCCAAATAATCACACTTTTAATTTTCAAAAAGCCTTATGGACGAGTTTTCTGTTTTGTTTACTTACATTAAAAACCTTGACTCTATTTGCATTACTTTTGGACTTCCGCTTTGAAGATTCAATTGACTTAGGATTACACCGGAATTACGTAGGTAAGGGATTTCAATGTAAACAAACAAAACAGAAAACTCATCCATTAAATGTACGCGAAGCATTTTGAAAAAAATTAAACTAAAAACTGTCATTTTCTTGTACAATTGCAGCAAGTGTGATTTTTCTTGATATTAGCTTGTCATGACAAACTTGAGGCGGCAACTTTGCAGCAAACTTCTTGAAAAGTAACAAAGCATAATCGACCAAACCACTGGCAAAACAAGTTTGCTGTGAAGTTGTTACGACAAATTTCACACCACAATGGAGTCAATTCACGGTCACTTGTCAACTCAAAAATGACAGCGCTTAGAGCCTTCTGCGGATCTATTGAGGGTCTCTCCGTAACGTTAATGGACTTTATGCATGTGACGTCACATCCATCGACACATGACCATCCGGCAACAGCCAGCGGTCAATCTTAAACAGCTGATATTGTTATGTTTATCGTTATGATGTGCATCTCAACTATATGTTGGATGACAGTTAATAAATGGATAATTGAATTACATACTCAGTTTATTGATTTTGCATTTTATTTCAGATTCTTGGTGCTAAATGCAAATGTCCTGGTGGTACAATTCCTTCTTCATCTAAGCATGTTTTTTACTGTGCTTGCTTTCATTATTCTCATTTTGATATTCTTTATAAAATATTACCTCATTTCAAGATCAATATTATCAGATAAATTTCCTTTATTTTATTTACATACAAGAGTATGAAAAGTTTAATTTTCATCTGGAAAACTCTAAGTTATTAATAAAAATGAGAAATAACTTCTTAAAATGCAATTTAAATTTACAGAAATAAGATGTTATATACAGATACTTTTTTATTTATAATATGTATATTACACTTATTTATATGTATTTGTTATATTATACATTCTTTTAGTAGCAAATAAATTAGTTTAGCATTGTAATATGTGTAATGAGAAATTATATATAATATTGTAATAATAAAATAGTGTAACATTAACCAGACTAAATATTTTTTATCAGCACTTTCATTTTATTGCATTTCACACAGCAAACCATTTTTAACTTAGAAAGCTTTGTGTTTGCTAACTTGGACAATAGCTTTTAAGATTATAATTATTCCCAGTCGTATTATACAACATTATATTGATAAAAATACACGAATGCACAAATGTTTAAATTATATTGCATACTGTGTCACCAGATGACTTAAAGTAATAAAAAAAAAGGAATGTTTGTTTTTTTATTTGCTGTTGAAAAGGAACCATACATCAAAGAAATTGGGTATGATGATGAGAAATGGCAAGCATTCATGAAAAATTAAGTAACTTTTACATTTCTATCCATTTAAAAAATATAATGAAACAGTCTGCTAGCGTTCAAAACCTTCTTTTTGCTGTAATTGAATGTTTTGTATATATGGTTCATCAAAGATGGTGAGGATGGAAAATACCTATCATATGCTAATTGCATGAACTCGTCACATCCACTGGCACATGTCCCTCAAAGTATAAATGTTTTACATGTTTATTCTAAAAAAAGATTAAGTAGAATAATTCTTCAGCTAACGATCTTATTGAAATTTAGTATATTCTAAATTATGTATAACTTTTCGATTGTATTTATTAACACTAAAAATAATTGTTAGCACGTTTTAAAATTATCTTGATTTCTGAATCACTGAAATCTAATTATAGATCAACTTTTGTTTTGTTTTTATTGCATGACTGTACAATACATTAAAATCTAGTTATTCAATGTATTTTCTTACAGATTATAAAATAAAATATAAATACTAACGAAGTAAATCTCCTTCTTGCTAGGTAATTTTCTCAAATAAATAAACTATATACCTTTAATGTGAAAATAAGAAAAAAGATTTACATTGATATTTATTTATATAATATTTTCTCACTTTTTTTTAGCTTAATAGCTATTAATAAATGCTATAAAAAGTCTTCTAAGACAACTACACTCTTCTGAATAAATAGATAAATTATCAAGTTAATTGAAAATGTGATTAGAATAGGATTTACATTTGCATCAATTCAATTTTTTAATTGTAGATTTTTTAAAAGGCAAATTATCAAACCATTACTAAAAGTGCAAAAATTGAATTGTTCACTGAAGAAACTTAAATGATAGGTTTTAGAAAGAAATTACTAGGATATTGTTGAGAAACACAGTAAGTGAATTTTCAAAAATATGATGGCGAATTGAAATTCAAGTACGAAATCATTTTAATGAAAATTTTTCTATATTATTTTGCCCACGTTGGGTAACACTGTTATATATTGAATATGTGTAATGTTTCAAATAAACACAATAAAAACAGTTTAATGCAAAATATTGTTTTATTACACAACAGAGCCCACTTTTCAAATTACTTTCCATGGTTGTATGAATGTTTATTGTATTCAATTTCAGACACAAAAAAAATGTTCAGTATGCAAAAAAAAATGTAAATGATATAATTTAAAATTATAACACATAAAAATGGATTGTTCAGCTAACGAAAAAGATTATGGTTCCTCAAAATAATATTTGTAACTAGAGTAATAATAATATTTTTAACGCTTCATGTACTTTCTCAAACTACAATGGGAAAAGATTACAAACTGAAAATTAGCAGAAAATATTTTTAGTTTTTTTTCCTAATATTTAACATTAGAAGAAATTTATAGTCATCTACGAATTTCAAAGTTGCTTCTACTTTTGTACTGTAGCAAACTCATAAACTGATACGATGAAATAAAAATATTTTGAATGCACATGTATAAGATTTTATGTTTAAAATAAAGAAGAATACCAATCCAAAAATAGAATTGTTAAATTGTCAGATGAAGCCAATAATTTAGCACAGATACTTCAAATTTCATGATTTTTTTTTAAAACCAAATAATCTCTTCAAGTTTTCTTAGGTAGACAAATCCAATATAATTTAATAAACTAAGCACATTTAGGAAAGGTCAATAATTATAAAACAAATAAGTTATATAAAAAAGTACTATAAAATAATCTAAACATAATATGAAAAAAGTTAAAGATGCATGTATATCTTGAATTATATATCAAGCCACTTCAAGAAAATCAATTACAACTGTGGTGCAAGCAAATACATGCAGTCACAGATGAAAGAGATCATCTTGTTGGCCTTGATTTAAGCCAAAGGGCTGTCTCCACAATGTACCTTCAAGTGTCGAAAGAGGTTCAGAAATATGAAATGGATACACATCCATTTTTATGTTGAATATAAGGCATTTGGAAAATGCAGTTATCTTCATTCACAGAAAACAGATTTGCTTCATCATACTAAAAATTTATATGTAACTTTACAGTGAATATAAATTATTAATGTATGCTAAAAATAACATGCCTTAATAATAAATTGCATGCATTATAATAACATGCAATATTATAACATTACAAGGTAAACCTGGAGTTTACGGTGCTGGCCTGTTTCTCGTCAATTCTTCTTGGCGCAATTTCATGTGCCGTCGCCAAACACTGTTTAGGATGCACAGTGCGCTTTTCAGTGCTCTACTGCGCATGTTTCATTTGAAAAGGAGAGATTGAGCACGCAATGCCTGCGGCATCGCATGTGGATTCCGAGCAAAGTTTTTTAACTTAAAAAAACATCAGCGGCTTCGCTTTCTGCAAAGCGGGACACTAGTAGCTTAGCTTATTCATTGAGAAGCAAAAACACAGAATAACATACACAGTTCTGAACCTAAAGTGAATGAAAATGTTCAAAAACAAGAAATTGTAGATAAAACTTCACATACCTATTTTAATTGAAAAATTTCTACTCGCTATTCTTTTTCCGACACTTCGGAGCCATAATCAACAATAGCTGTAGCAAATCGCACGTAACGAAGTGATAAAATCAGACAAAAATCAAACGGAAGAATTCCAAGCGATTTTTCAAAAAAATGAAACCAAAGAATTCCAAACGATTTTTTAATGAAATTCGATTGGATCAACCAATCACATGAACGGAACAAACCAATCAAAACGAATTTTAATATTGTGCCATGCGCAAAACACCGATGAAAAGATCAATTTCCGCGCATGCGCAAACCTCGCGCATTAAAAACATCATTGCGCAACCAAAACAATTGTTCTCTCATCTCCGTTCTTGGCGGCAAAGAGTTGGCGATCCTAAGAGGAACGACGTAAGTGGGCACCGTAAACTCCAGGTTAACCCATTATAATACATAACATGCATTAATAATAAATTATTAATGCATGCTAAAAACATGTAACTAACTGTAAACATAACTAACTAAAACATATGTACCTACTAACTAAATTTTTATTGGTTTTCATACTTAATATAATAAAAATATCAGTAATTTCTAAATACTATTATTATCATCTCGATTTCAGAAAATCCATTATTATCAGAAATAAATTTTACATAAAATAAACATTTAAATATTTTCATATTGCAAAAATACTTTATATATATAAACTAACAGTTTTTACAAGTTACAAATAGTAGGTAAACTACAAGTTAAAAATAGTAGATACCAAGAATACAAAACAGATGATGCATCATAATAATAATAAATAGTAAATGAAACAATAATATAAATAGAATACAAATCGGAATAAGGGGGAAAAAGCCAAGGACACTTTGCCAAAAAATACTACATATAAAATTAATACACTGTGAAATTACTAATTGTAATATACAAATTAGGGTAAATGTGGAGTGGAAATACGAATAATGAATAACAAAGCATAATACGAATAAGTAAATAAGAATAAAGCAATACAAATAAAATACTCAGATCAATTAACTAAATACTAAACACATATAAAAGTGAATAAGGCAAAATTAAACTGAGGACATTTTACAAAAACACACTACATCAAAAAATTATATCCCCCATACATATAAATGATAAGAAAACAGAATAAAAACTAATCAAATTTACTGATCATCAAATAGCAATATCTAAGAATTAAATGCACCTTTTTAACATAATTACAATAACAATTAATAGAAACTATCCAACAAAAAAATAAGTACAAATTACAACATCCAGAAGAAAAAAAAAATCATTGTTAGAAATTTTCATTGGGATCAATAAAAGTATTCATTTTTAGAAACAACTATTTAACATTAATTAAAGGGTTATGGAAGTTACACAACATGCAAGTAATAAAAAAATAGAATTTATATTGTGTAGGGGATAGGTCTCTCAAAATATTTGTATATTTTGATTTGGGATATAGCCCTTTCTACTGTTACTCGTACATTTGATATCTTGCAGTTTTCAATTCTATCAGATGCATCAAACTGTATACAATCCTTTAAAAATTTAGGGTATTTCAATTTACAACTTATTTTTTGAAACTCTTGTTCAATCTGAAAACCTTTATCTGCCATCACAACGTCATTTGGTTCCAACAGATCCATCAGTTGGCTTTTAATAAAGAGCTCCTCATTCGATATACTACCACAATATAACGGTGAAATGAAGCTGATGGTCCCTGACGGCATAATGCCTATCATACCTTTTAACGTATTTGTGTTTTTGTAGAAACTGAAGGTCATTTGCTGTTCTGCTGGACTGTTAGGTTTCTGTATTGGAAACTCAGTACAGTCAACAATGACTCTACAGTCTCTGTTTTCAGAATAGAACTGCCTTGGCATTGACTCAGCAACTTTTGATTTCGAGGGAAATATATGTAACAGTTTAGGCTTTTCATAAAGAACTGTCGTTACGAAAGTAAAATATCTTGAAACTGTCGAATCAGAAATTTCAAACAAAACAGATAAAAATTCATTTGAAATTCCAGTTCTTAATTTTACAAGAAACAGGAAAAAAGATCATCAGGTCACTTACAGAAATTTCTCGTTTGAAGGTCCTCTTCAACATTCAAAAAAGAATAAATGCAAGAAAACTTTTTTATTGTGAAACCTGTTGGTGCCTTCATCTTAGAGTCATTCGATATATTCTCTGGGATGAAGGCCTTTTTCCCAAGGGAATTTTTCAATTCTTTAAGCTCATCTTTTAGCTTATTCATCCTGTCCATAACATCGGAAAAAGTCAGAGTGCATTCCACTGTAATCAGAATTTATGTAAGTTCTTTCAGTAATTAATTCTTTTGTATTTACATATTAAATTTCTGAACATTATTATATACCATATTAATTTTTCAACTTTAATGACACTTTTAATAAATTAGTTCAACTATATTACCTGGATTTCAGGCATATTTCCCAAAGTATTCACTAGATGAATAAATTATTAAGACATTTATTTACTAATTTTAAGCTAGGAGTGACAAATTTTGCTACGGTTGTTTGTTTACTTTCATCATTAAAATACAGATTTTGATTTTGGGAAAACAAACATAAAGTAATAATTGTATTAAAATTTTCCAAACGATATTCTAAAAGATTATTAATTTTATTAAACTTTTGTCAGGTAAATGCGAAGTGCACTCACTGTTTTGTTCCGTCTGGCTGCATATTGTTTCCATCTGTTGCTGATGATGGCAAACCGACTTTTGGTATCTGCTATGGAGACGATAATAGGAACAGCTTCTTGTTTCAACAACCTGCTTCTTGGAAGTGTTATGGAACTAGAAGGCATAAAACCTTGTCTTCCAATATTCTTCAAACAAACTTAAAAAACGTTTTATCTCGGCAAACAGTTTAGGCTTTAGCATTAGAGCATCCAATTACACTGCAGCATCTAATTTTGATTCAAATATAGAAAGAAATAAGATTGAAAAGTAAATCAACTAAAATGTAAATAATACTTCCGCTTCGTAGCGCGGCGGAAGTTGTTAACTGCAGACCCATCGGCAAAAGTGGTGCGGATTAGCGCTTAGATGACATGCGCAGCTTCGGCCATTTTGAGTAGACACGTGACCGTGAATTGACTCCATTGCAAAACAAGTGTGCTGCAAAGTTGATACAGCACACTTACACACTAAGGCCTGGATACAATTGTATATATCTGTTTTGATCTTTGTCTCTGTTTTAAAAAATATCCGATTTTTAATAGCATCTCCTAGACCGTCCTTCTTTTTATTAATTCAATAAATCAATGATAATTTGTAAAAAACTAACTAATACTTTTTATAAAAAAATTTGATCCATCCTTTTACTAAATATAGAACTCGCACTTTAATAAAATTATATATCGCTTTTTTCTTAATGTTGAAATTTTAACGTTAGTAAACAAAATTAAACCTAAAAAAACTGTCAATGTTTATTGAAAAAAAATAACTTACATTTTGTCTTTTCCTGCATAACTTTTTTTGACAATCTTGCTCTGCATATCTGCAAGCTTGCAGCAAATTTGACACGGCAAGAGTGCAAGCTTGAAACAAGCTATTGCAAGCGACGAAGTCACCACGCGTCGAACCTGCAGCAAGCTTGTTGCGTCAAACTCATAGCAAAGTCAAAGGAAGGAGACGAACCTCAGATTCGAACCCACGACAACCCGCTTCCTAAACCTGTCGCCTTAGCGACTCAGCCAACTGGACTTCGATGGCCAACGACAGATTACGCTAATATATCGTGCATCTACACGTTTTATTTTAAACCGTCTTCTTGATTTCATTAATTTTTTTAATTTTGAGTTGAGAATATGATTGGAAGTCAATGGGAGAGCGATTTTCGCTAATAACTACGTTTTGCTAGTATAATAAATTATGAAATTAGGATTCAAAAGTAATTACTTCTAAAAATATTGGACAAAATGTAAGTTATTATTTTTCAACAAACATTGACTGCTTTTTAGGTTTAATTTTGTTTATGAACGTTAAAATTTCAACATTAAGAAAAAGGCGATATATAGTTTTCTTAAAGTGCGAGTTCTATATTTAGCAAAAAGATGGATAATTTTTCAAAAGTAATTTTTTTATAAAAAGAATTAGTTTTTTACAAATTATCATTGATTTATTGAATTAATAAAAAGAAGGGCGGTCTAGGAGATGTTATTAAAAATCGGACGTTTTTCAAAACAGAGACAAAGATCAAAAACAGATATATACAACTGTATGCAGGTCGTGGTGTGTAAGTGTGCCATGTCAACTTTGCAGCAAACTTGCTTTGCAATTGTGGTGTGAAGTTTGTCATAACAACTTCACAGCAAACTTGTTTTGCCAGTGGTTTGGTCGATTATGCTTTGTTACTTTTCAGGAAGTTGGCTGCAAAGTTGCCAGCAAACTTGCATTGCAAGAAGTGTGATCGATTATACTTCACTTTGAAGGAAGTTCGTTGCAAAGTTGTCGCGTCAAGTTTGTCATGACAAGCTAATATTAAGAAAAATCACACTTGCTGCAAGTGTGCATGCTATCTGGGTACTAGTTTACCTAGTTGAGGCCAATGATATTGCAAGACCAGAAGTAGGAGTCCCTCATGAATTAAATAAATTTCTTTACGGAATAAAATAATTTAATAAAGAAAATTCAGTTTAAAAATTTTATGGCAAAACAGAAATCAAATTGCTCATCATCAATTTATTCAGAACATATTTCCAATTATTACACTATAAAATGAAAATAGTTGAATCAAGTTGATTTAATATTAATGTACAGGGGTTAGCAAGAAATATGTTTCCCACTTCAGAGGGCTCTAGAATGCGTTCTATTGTTCCAAATGAGATAAAATTTGAACTACAGATAATTCAAATGATGCTCTTGACAATTATTAAAGAAAAAAATATTAGTACAAAAATTTACCAATAGATGGCGCTATAACACAAATGGTATTTATTTGCATATATGAAAGATGTGAAACATCATTTGCGTTACAGCGCATGCCTATTAGCATTATTCTTTGGATAAAAAGAAGGCGGAGTCTGCACGAGCATGAGTTACTTCTCTGCACATCATGCCAACGTTGCAAGAAAAAGCGCTACTGGTACAGCCAGCAGTCAGACCCCCGCATGGTAGTGTGAGTGAGCCAGTTGTTTCTCGTGTATTGGATATGTAGTATTCCACTGTACGGAAATTCTTGCGGCGGATTTTGAATTTTTATCCCTACAAAATCAAGCCTGTGCACCTATTGCAGGACGAGGACTCGGAGGTTCGTACAACTTTTGCATGAGTTCCTTGCTCGATTGGTGGTTGACGTCACTTGGCCGTGGAACATTCCGTGGAGTGTCGAAGTCCACTTTTGCCTCAATGGACACGTTAACACCCACAATTGTTGAATTTGGGCAGCGGAAAACCCACACACTATCAAGGAACAACCCTTGCATCCTGACAAAGTTACAATATTGTGTGGTTTTACGGCTACCTTTATCATTGGACCGTATTTTTCTGAAGAGATAACTGCAAATGGAATACAAACCTGTTCCGTCACAAGATAACGTTACCGTGATATGCTGAGGGATTTTGTAATCCCGCAACTTCAACAGCGCGGATGCTTTCAGGACATCATTTTCATGCAGGATGGCGCACCTCCTCACATTGATCGTCGTGTAAAGCAATTGCTAAGACAGCATTTCACAGATGCACGGGTGATCAGCCGTCATTTTCCAACAGCATGGCCTCCTCGTTCGCCGGAATTCACCCCCTGCGACTTTTGGTTGTGGGGTTTCCTGAAGGACAATATCTACCGTAAAAGGTCAGCATCTTTTCCAGATCTGAAGGACAGCATTCGGCGGTATGTTCTTGATATTCCGGTAGACTCACTCCGTTCAGCTGTGGAAAATATGGCTCTGCGATTAGAGCACATTGTTGAACATGAAGGGGGACATATTGAGCAGTTTTAATACTTTTTTATATTATTTAACATTTATAAATCATATTAAATATTTTTCTGTGTATTACAGCGCCACCTATCGGCAGTTTTTTTGTACTAATATTTTTCTTTAATAAATGTCAAAGTCATCATTTGACTTATCTGTAGTTCAAATTTTTATCTCATTTGGACCAATAGAACGCATTCTAGAGCCTTCTGAAGTGGGAAACTTATTTTTTGCTAACCCTGTACATTCAAACGAAATTATAATAATAAAACCTAATCATTATCAAGTAAAATATAATCTAAATATACTACAAAATGGGTTAGGGTCAGGTGGTGTAAATACATAGCTTTTAAAACAACAGATATTTAATTATTGATGCAACTTTTTTTAAACTTGTGTATTCTAGTTCGCTGTTCTGACTTTCATTCCTCAATTAATATTTTTTCCATAGTGTTTTTAAAAAGTGAGAGGCGACACATTAAACAGAAGTGTACAAGTTTATGCCAAATGTTATGTGTTTAAACTTTTATTGCTAGGTCCAGATTATTGAAATATTCCTATTATATTAACATATGTCTTTCTTCGAACATTTCTGCTGCTACTTCAACTTATATTTAAGAAGAAAAAAATTCTTCGTTTGTCTTATTTTAGAAGTAGAGTAAAATATGTATATGGTTAGACTTAACACTCTGCACTTTATGAAGGACAGCATGATTTTTTAAATAAATTATTCATTTACAGTAAATTAAAAATTATTTAAACAGAAATTTCCCTAGCCATAACTAGTTATGTCAAATAAACAAATATTTTTGTTCATAATAAACTGTTGTGAGCCAATTATACTTTATCTAAGATTTCATTAGTGTAGAAATGGGGGGGGGGGTTAAGGACGCGGAAGTATGCTAGGGGTGATGAATAATGAAAATGAAAAGGCTTGTGTTAAACAAACACAATTTATTGAAACACAATTATATTTACAAAGAAAATATTTACAGATTAAAGAAAAGTTAGTGAGAGCGAATCATTGTATTTTAGAGTTAGCAATTGCTTATTGATCTAGAACTAAAGATATTAGTGAGGAAAAATGAAGAGCCGTTAGGCTTAAGAAAAACAGTTACTACCTACGCATAGCCACCTATAACCACATACAGCCACGCCCTTCTTCGGATCTTTCTCCAGGCAGCGACACAGGTCTCGCGCTCTCGACTGTGCAGGAAGAATTTGTGGTCCCCGTTTGTTCTGGAATGCACTTCGTTCGTATTTCTCTTCAACTGTCCTTCGCCGTGTTTGGGCCGTTACGTGCTGCCATCTGGGTATGCGGTTTTAAATTAAATCCGCAGAGGAGATAAAATAAGATGTAAATTCTCCTCTACATTGGTATTGTTTTTGTTTTGCAGTCATTTTTGTTCATAGATAGGCTCAACTTAAGAATACGGGGCGGTCCGCAAAGTTGAATTTTTGCCTCAATGAAGTCTATTTTTCCATCTTTTATTCGAGGCATCACGAAATTGTATCCGCCTCAAACGCAAATTCCCGTGCCCGGCAAATGAAGTAAGTGCTATTTTTGAATAAAATTTCAATTATTTTATTATATATAATTTATAAATTGCACGTGTATTTTGTCGAATCGGGGGGTTGGGGGGGCTGGCCCCCCACTATATGCAGTTAAAATTATATTCTTTCAGTTCAAAATTAGTTTTTAATAAAATTTCAATCGTTTTGTTATATATAATTTTTAAATTGCCCGTGTATTTTGTGGAATCGGGGGGTTGGGGGTGCCAGCCCCCCCACTATATGTTGTTAAAATTATATTCTTTCAGTTCAAAATTAGTTTTTAATGCATCATGTCATCTTGCAATTCACTTAAAAATTGCTTACATTCATGCAAAATTTCTTAAAATTTTGTCATATTTGCCATTTTATGTACTCATTGCATTTTTTTCAACGCCTGTCATTAGAATCGCCGCCATCTTGAAACCATCCAAGATGGCGGATCTTTGGCGACTTTTTGGATGGTTGGCGAGATTTTGGAAGTTTGGCGAGAAACCGCCCCGTTAACTTAAGTCTTACCCATAGATATTACAGAGGGTGAACCAAAGTCCTTGACATATCTGGAACATTGTATAACAGTGTGTGCCGGGATAAAAGCATTATATTTGGGGGGAAAAGAAGGCAAACAAGAATTCATTGGCAAAATTATGGCTGTTGAAGGTCATAATTATAAGGTGAAACAGTTAAATAAAATAATAATTTTTGTATTTTCTTTATCTTTGCTTACTCTATTAGATTTACATATTTATTTTCACCTGCGTGGGATAAAATGTGTATACCAAATATACAGTTTAAAACTATCCCCGTTTGAACAAATATATATATATTATAAGATAGATGTAGCATAACATTGCAATCTATGAACACTTTGCTTCGGGTGGATAAACAATAAATCTCATTTGAACTTTTTATTTTCTAAACGAGATGGCGCGAAGGAGGGAACTTCCGGTATGTTGATTAGTTTGAAGGCAGGAGCTAGACCAAAGATTTGGCTAGACGCTTGTGGAATGTGCTTAATTCAGCTTTTTGTGCAACTGTGCTTCAATTGCGTTTCGGCCTTCACGTGCTGCCCTCTGGGTGTATAGTTGTTAAATAAAAGGATCGGAGGAGATAAAATAAAATATAAATTCTCCACATAAATATAAACAAATACTATAGTAACTGCGTGACGATGTAAATGAGAGAGCAGTGCAAACAGGTTTTTTTTAGTTAGGTGGCACTATGCTCCGACTTCGCAGTGCGTATTCTTGATGAAATTCACGGAGACGGCTCTTTTTTCTCGAAAGTACTCTTTTATGAGAAAGCATCCTTACATGTTTGGGGCTGTCCATAATTGATGTCACACCTTTTTTCAATATTTTTGACCCCCTCCCCCCTTTGGCACAAAGTGTCACACTTCACCATACTCCCTCCCCTTGTCACGCTATATTACATAAACATATACTTGCAGTTCAGAAACAAAGCACTACGTTATAGATCATATTTCAAATTTTATTTTTTAACTTTAACTATGTGTTTTAATGACATTTGTGAGCATAACAATAATAATGATTGTATGTGTACTTATTTTGCATGAAATAAGATTAAGGTTTAGAACAAAAAGCATAATTAATATACAATAATAATAAAATATTAATATAAAAGAGCAATTAAAACCAATAGTATTTTGGAATTTGAAATATTTTGCTTTAAATCTCATCTTTACTCTATGAACACAAAATACTCTTAAACAGATTGAATTAAAAAAACCCGCCTCAATATTAGTTTTACTTAATGGAATTGCCATCTCATTTCATTTGTCACATTAATTTATATGAACATTTAAAAAATTATATACACAATCATAAAATAGAAATTACTCGGAATTATTTACTACTACGACTCTTTCTCTCATGGAGAAGATATGTACTCGTTTATCGAGTACACGGGCATTTTGACATCGCTCTCATCCTCGGGGATAGTAAGCCCTCTAATGTCAATGTCGTCTTCATCCACCCAATCTGCAAATTCCACATTTTCGGTGAAAGTAATTACAGTCACGAGTTCTTGTTGTCTGCGCGCAGCTATTCGAAGCGGTCTAACTCTGCCAACTTCTGGTTGACACTTTCCAGTGATTTTATGCGCACCAATTATGTGTTTCTTCAACACGACATTGGATGCAAAATACAAACCGCAATGCTTGCAAACATGAGTAGGAAGCACACTTTGCACTGAAGGACAGTAGAGGTCATATGGCAACACTTTATAACTACTCCCCATTGATCGGGGAAGAAGTTCATCTTCTTTCAAAATTTATGCAGTAAAGAGTGATGGAAATTTATAATTTTCTGAGTCAGCTCGATTTATCGGTGCTTTAAGAACTTTTCATGTTGTCCTGCTCTATACAAAAGATAAGATCAACCTGTTTGTGTCACTACCAGTTCTACCACTCACCCAGGTGGGGCGACGTAACTTTTGTTGGACATTTCAAGGGTGTGACAGGGGGAGGTTTTCGTCTAATGGTGAAGAATTTCTGCTGCTACCATTTTCTCAGAACCTACTCTGAAGGCTTTTTTTGAAAAGAAAGGAATATAAGTGAAAAAAAATCACATGAAAGTTATTTTAGCCCCGATTAAAAAATACCCTCAAATTCTGGTAATTTCAAAATTTAATCTTCTGATTTTAAATGTTTTTATTTTAACCAAAATGTGTGATGTCACACTTCTTGTTACCCCCCTTTGTCACAATTTCACGAACCCCCTCCAAACGTGACATCATTTATGGACGGCCCCTTTCCGGAGGTGTTAACCGTCATAATTGCTGAGAGTGGGTACGAGATGGGTTTAACGTTTGGTGTGCATTAGCCGTAGATGAAGTGATAGGGCGAATTTTCTTCATTGAGCCGACAGTGACAAGTAATGTTTATCTCGGCATGTTACAGTGTAATCGAATGCCGTCAGCCACAAATTTATTTCCAGCAAGATGGGCCACCATTGTTCGAAACTACCTGCAGAAAAAATTTCCCGACCGATTTCTTGGCCTGCGCCGACTTAAAGCTCCTAGATTTTTTTTTCTTTGAGGGATCGTCATAGACCCGGTGTACTCAAAAAACATTCGCGATCTTGATAACATTAAACAAAGAATGAACGAGGATGCTGGAAGAGTAACAACTGAGATGCTCAGCAAAATATGGCGAGAAACTGAATACAGGTTCGATATTCTACGTATGATAAATGGAGCTCCTCACGAAGTTAATCAACTATGAAACGTTAATTAAAAAAACTGTTCGAAATATGTATGTGAACAAAATATTAAACATTTAAAGACTTTACTTTTTTTATTGATTTGTGAAATAGTTTCAATAATGTATGACCACCCTGTATTATCAAACTCAATACGAACAAGTTTCAATATTTCCTCACCTTCCATTTCACAGACTTTAAAAATTTCATTACATTAGCAAGACGAAAAATATCTGAACCCTCTGGCTGGTTAAAGAGCGAACTTCTCAGCCAAGCAGTTTACATATCTTCCGGAAGGCTCGATTCCACCACAGAATGTAACAATGAAGTATTTCCTACCGTTTTCAATCCTAAAGATTCTATAGCTATCAAATAAGCTTCAGTTTGACCATAAAGTTTATCAAGGGACAATTTAATTTTAATATCTGTCTTTCATTAGAATTAATTAGCTCAATTAATTCCGGAACAAAAACATAATTTACCCAAATCAAGTTTTTTCAGTGCAATAACAGCTATATCGTAATATTTCGAAGTCATCGGATAACTTTCAATAACTTCTTTTGCACGCGATCCCGGATTCATACCATGCACCAAATAAGAAAACTTGTCACTATCATACAAATTAGGGTCATTGTGAATTCTTTCAGACTGGGACCAAAAAGGAAGCCAATTAAGCAATTCACAATCAAACTTCTTATGCTCAATTTTCGGAAGTAGATAAGATTTATTTTTAATATAAGATGCAGTACAACTATCACGGGACCTCTTCTCTGCATTTACCTCATTCAAAATTTCTAATTTTTCATTTAATAGATGGGTTAAGGTGATGAATTCATCTGAATAAATTTCATGTTGTTCAATTTTATTTGAGACTCCTTTCTTCCGAAGTTCATTTCCAATTGACAAATCAAGAATTTTGTTATTAAGTACTTTTAATTCCATGTATAAGTTCTCCAATTTAGTAAATTTATCTTTTACTAAACCTAAAGAAATATCCTCTTTAGCTACTTCCGTTGCTATAACGGTAGGCATGGATGGTATGGCAAAAGAAATATGTAAACAGGCAAATTTAGCCTTTCAAGATTCCATAATAATACAAAGAATTAATTTACTCTTTACTAAATAATTATGTTCAAAAATTCAAATATACTTCAATACATATAAAAATTAACATCGCATTCTATAAATCAGTTTGAGCTATTCAATCTAGAAATGCATCCTGTCGCGGACGACAAAAAATATTAGGCAAAGAAAAAAAAAGACACAAAGGTAAGCGAGAACCGAAACTACTGACTTCGCATGAACAAGGAAAATATTTTTACTCCAACCAATCAGAATTATCCAAGTCTACCTGACAAATGCAGGTTTTAAAGATAAAAACTTTTAACAAGAAAAATTTTTCCATATGCTCAGAGAGGATGATCCAGATATAATTTTTTTATACTCAACTAGGTAGGTCCCGATATACCATAGCGGCAAAATTAGCTGTGAATAAAAGCTGAACAGACGCAAGCAAGACGAGTCAGTTTTTCACTATACATCTTTATATGCACTTCACGACACTTATATATCACAGTCACAAACAATTAATACTTATTAAATGCAACAGGATTTATGTACATTTTATGCGACAATGCGGGGACTTAACAATGCCCCACGGCTGATGTTCATTCTAAGAATGTAACAGTGATGTGGTATGCTAAACCGAAATTAAGACAATAATATAAACAGAAACAACTAGTGTCAGCTGTTCAGAGAATACAAAGTTCTTTTTCACAACATTTATAATATTCCTCCTAGGTCACTTCTTCTGTTTCACAGCTGAAATAATAAACCATTTAATTTCGGGTCACCTTTTACAAGAGTTGGTTTCAGCATCTTGCGTTTAAAAAAAACATCAAAATTTAAATTTAAAAGTAACTTTCAGCAAAATTGTAAAAAAACAAAACAAAAAAACCCGTAACTTTTTTCAGTTCAACAGAATTGATGACTTGTAGTCAGTCAGCGAACTGTGAAAAAAATTGGACCGCACTGATTTGTTTGTGAATTTGAACACATGAAGAAAAAACAATTAAAAATAATGTTTCGAAATTTAAACAACACTTGATTTTAATTACAATGAGTTCAAGTACATGGCCCTTTTAAATGAAGTTGGCACAGCATAAACAATAATGTTTTTTTTGCGCCGGTAAACTATCAAATCAATCCCTTTTAAATTAAATGAAAGCACAAAATTAGATTATTCTGAAAATAAAGTTTAAAAAAATTAAGGGCCCAAAAAGCTGCGAGGCTCATAGGCAGTTGCCTACTTTGCCTATTTAATAATCCTGCCCTGCTGCCAAATCCTGTAGCGCAAATAGGCACATGGGGGACAATGCGACTAATATAATACATTCTTCTTGATAATTTTCGTTCCTTGAAGACTTGATGCTGTCTCCTATTGGCGACTTCCTCGGTTGTATAGTGGTCAGTATCCCCGCCTGTCTGTTGTTGTTCCTAATATTCTTCGTAGGTTCAATCTTCTCTTTCACTCTTAATTTGTTCTTCACAGGGTTCAGATCTCTCCCCTCAGAACTATA
The DNA here is from genome assembly GCA_013235015.1 of Araneus ventricosus. Classification (NCBI taxonomy): domain Eukaryota; kingdom Metazoa; phylum Arthropoda; class Arachnida; order Araneae; family Araneidae; genus Araneus; species Araneus ventricosus. Next base: position 1,377,605 of record BGPR01000028.1, on the reverse strand, counting down.
AAGAAATTTAATACAACATTTAGGGTGAAATGCACTTATTAAAAATAATTCTAGATCTAAGTTTTAAAGAATAAATAATAGAAAAATTTGTTTTTTACAACAAATCTCAAGCTAGGGCTACTTCCGAAATATTCCTTTAAATACTTCTACGAAATTTCTATTTTCCTTGGCAACTTCTTTTGGACTAATTTCATTAACTCGGAAACAAACTATATTTGGACACTTAATGAGCGGAGCTGTAGCAGGAAACAAAAATCACAACATTGTGGTTTAATTTCGCAACATAAATTCGCATTATGTTAGCTTAAAAGAGGAAAGAATTACCAGATCTGTAAGTAAATGAGAAGCAATCATTAAATTTAATAGAAGAGGAATTTTTTTATCTCCTCGTAGTCGAATTTAAAAAATTGGTATATTTCTAACCACATATTACTTTTTTAGGTTTAAACTCGGCTTCATCTCAGTTTCTCAAGTGTAATAATGAAAGGTAAGTGCAGACTTCATTAAATAGTGGAGGCTTAGGTGATAGAATGCAACAGAATAATTCTCTATACATGCTTCTTGAATTGCCTCAAACAGGATCAGAAAAGTTTCAGGACCTCTTTTCCCTTCCGCTTTTAGAAACTAGATAATTTTTTATTAATTTTAAATTAACCTCTATATAGCAGTTTTTAAGAAAAAATACTAAATTGCTAAATGCCATTCAACATAGTTGGTGTTTCAGTAAACCAAGTAAAAGAAATTGAAAGTAATTTTAAATAAAATGGCAAAATATTGAATAACTGTTTCGACACAATCTAAATACTTTAACATAAAGTTTGCTAGAGCTATTGAATTTTGAGGCAGTCAAACAACTAGGGAAAAAAAGACATTTGAAAACATGAGAAAAAAAACTAAGAATAATGTCCCGATATTTAAAAATTTCCTAATTTTTATTTTAGAAAGTTCAGGACATGGCCTTTGTAAATAAATTGAAAACATAAAATTTAATCACACTTAAAACAAACAAAAACAGAATCTAGAGGCCACCCTGAAAAATACAGGGTCCCTAGGCAGTTGCATACTTTATTTAATTAGAACAGAGGTTCTCAACCCCTAGGGATACGCGAAGGACCAGTTGGGGGTACGCGAAATCAAAGTCGGTAATGGCGGACACAAAATTATAAAGGATTAAAAAAGTTACAGTATTTTGTTTTCTTCAGTTCGTGTGAAAAGTAAAAGTTGTGCTAGTATAAAACCTACGCTCAAAATAAGAAAAAAGAAAGCAAAAGAAAACCTGGTAATTGATTGATATTTTGTCTTCACCAGCCTCGATATGCATGAATCATCAGTGTGTTCGCAAAAGCTGTAGCTTCACTAGGAGCCAATGTGGTATGCTTTTTATTTTTGTTCTTCTAGTTTAGGCTTATCCACAGAGAAGAAGAATAACGATCCGGAATTCTCTCAAAGAGTCTTGTTCTAACGTTTTTATGAAAAGGATGATTAAACACAGGCATCATTAATTGCTCGATTGGGATGCATAATGAATAACGACTGTTCATATAAATCAAGCTTTGTAGGCTATGCGTGCTCAATTTGAAGTGCTTATCTTTAGAGTGACTTCAATTCGATATGGTTTGATTTCTCAAAATGGACCAGTGGTTGAAAACTGGAACTCTTAAGAGATCGGCATCTAGAACTGAAATTCGAACCACCGATTTCGCAGCTATGGAGATAACTGTGAATCAGCAAGATCTTAATCATGAAGTGCAAAGGCCGACTGATTGGCTTGTTCAGGTAAGAAATAAAATTGATTTTGTTAAAAAAAAAAAACTCAAAACATCAGTACTCCTCCGAAGAAGAGAAAATATTCTAACGAATACTTAAAATATGGATTTTCCGTCACGGGAGATGAAAATTGCCTAAAACAACCCTGCGTTGTTTGTGGACAGATATTGTAAAATGGCAGGATGAAACCATCTTGACTAATGCGCCATTTAGCAGCTAATTCAACTAACACCCGACTGTTCAAATCTTTGTGTGCATAGATGAGCAGCCTACAAACTACGTTACTTTGGCACACAGAAGTGATATGTTTTTTGAATACCACCCTTTTACGTTGAGCTCTAAATTTTATGAAAGTGAATGGTTGCAGCAGCTTGCGTACTTTGTGACATTTTTTCAGAAATAAATAAACTTAATTTAGGATTGCAGAACCATTCCACAACCCTTTTTAAGGTAACTAACAAAATCGAGTCTATGATTAAGAAGCTGAATTTTTGGGAATCCTGTATAAAAAATTTAAAAAAAAACGGTATGAAGTTTTTGAGACACTTCACAGCTTTTTATCTGAGAACGATATTAAATTAACAAAACAAGTAAAAACTAGTACAATAGCACTTTTAAAAGGACTTAAGTTGTCATTCAGACAATAATTTCCGAAGCGCAGTGATGCAGATATGTGGATTCTAAATCTATTCAAGGAAGCGTTTTTTTTTCAAAAAGCTGAAAAATTAACAATTTCTGAAAAAGAAAAATTAATTGAACTTTCCACTGATTCTTCATTAGAATCTGAATTAAAAAAAAAGAAATTTGATTGACTTCTGGGTAGCAGTGAAAGAAGAGTACCAAGAACTCGGTGTTAAAGCAATAAATTATTTAATATCTTTCACGAACACAGAACTTGTGGAAAGAGCATTCTCGTCTTATACATATATTAAGAATAAACATCGAAATAAGCTTGACGCCGCTCCAGACAGGAGATTATTTCTTTCTTCATTTGAATCCAATTTTATAAAACTCAGCTCTACGAAACAAGCTCAAGGGCGCATTGAAATTTTCTTGCACTTGAATAACTGATTATTACGAAGTGTAATTTTTAGCTAACATTATAAGTTAATGTAAAATTATTACAATACTGTTTTTATTTGCTTTGCCGTTTAACTAATACTATTTTAAAATTTGAATAAAATATAAAATCAAAAACAAGTCCTGCAAATGCCATTAATTCGCGTTATTTGACTCTTAAGTTTAACTAAGCCCTTAACATTATTGATAAAAACTTCTTTGCATAGACGGATGATTGGGGTGGGGTATGACAGTAGGGGGTACGCGAAAATGAAAAGACTTATCAAGGGGTACGTGAGGGAAAAAAGGTTGAGAACCCCTGAATTAGAAGGTGGTTTACTGTGATTTATGGCTGGGGGGGGTCATCTGGAAGGTGTGAGCTACAAAGAGAACATTAATAATCCAGCCCAGCGGTTCCCAACCTGTGTAGATAGCGTATTAGTGGGCTGACGAACGCTAGTCAAACCATCAAATGAAGAAGACCCATTAATTGAACTATCATGTAAACAGTCTCTAAAGTCGTTTTTTAGAATAAGATCATTGTTCCCGTTCTGAATAAATGTTCGGCAACAGCATCCAGCAATTATTTCCAAACTTGCACTGATACATTTGATGAGATTCTCCACCACTTGTCTGAGTGAACGTGCTTTCTCAACTTTTTTGAAGCATAAGTACAGAAACAAACTAAATGTAGAAAGTGAGTGAATTAATCCTTTTACAGTAAATTTTAATAATTACTGGCATATACGTTCACATAATATACATAAAATATGCATTATAGTATGTTTTTGTGTTTTTTACTTGTATGTATAGTTTTTGGGCCTCAAAATGTTTTAAACAACAGGTGGTCCACACAACCAAAAAGGTTGGGAAACGCTGATCTAGCAATTAATGATATGTATCTCCTTGTAAAGGTATTATGGATAGCATACTCTTATTTTATATTTAAAAATGAGTATTATTTATGATTAATGTGTTTTTCATAACTAATTCATCATCAAATAATGCACTATCGTACAAAGAATTTTTTCCCACTAAACATAACTTATATTTAAACTAAAATGAACTTCTATTCAAGCACTTTTGGCCTACAATTTTACATGGAGAAAGGACTTATTGTAATCTTTTCATATACCTTAAAGATGCCGAGATATTCAATGATTTAAATTTTTTAAAACTGTTTTTAGTATACATTTTGTCTCTACAGTGATAGTTTCAATTTCATTGGAATTTTCAGGATCTTGCACTAGGAAAACCTTCTGAATTAAAATTTGAGGAAACATAAATCAATTTAGTTTTTATTAAAATAAAAGTTGCTATTAATTTATTTTTATTGGGATACTACTAATATTATATTAGAACATAAATTTTGAAATACATTCCTTTGAGGGAGTCGCCAAAAAGCGTATATGCTTACATGATTTGATGTGAAAATTCAATAACAAATAACAAAATGAAAATTAGACTCTATATGATGTTTTAAATATGTTCAAAGCCAACAAGTGTTGACTTTAAATTTATAAATCGAGAGTCTAAATTTGTTGAGTGCAGACATTCTTAATGCATTAATTCACTACTGACTTAAAACAAGATAAATCAATTAATATCCTTTTTTAGGGGAGACTTATTTATTATAAAGAAAAAAAAAGAGCATTATTAATGTAAAACATACTGACCAAAATTATAAAGTTTCAAGTTTTAAAATTGAGAGGACTTGATATCTTTGACAATAGTCATCCTCAAAATTGAAATCTCGTGAAATTTTGAAGAAAGAATTTCGCAAACTGTGGACCACTAAGCTCTTCAATATTTATTTTATAAATGGAAAAACCGTACTAATTTTCTCTTTTAAGTTCGTCATATATATTTAAATTGTAGTTTCTATGAAACATCAGTTAGAATATTAATTCTGAAGTAACTATACGAATTGTAACAATTAATATATTCGAATATGGGCTCAAAATTTTAGCCCTAACATTTTAATTCAGTCACATTTCTCTATTGTTTCTAAGAAATTTTTTTCCAGCGAAAAAAATATAAAAGACGTTTTCAATTACAATTTGGAAGAATAAAAATTATTCCTGGCTGATTTAAATGCTGTCAATACAAAATGAATAAAAATGCAATCGATAAAAACAAATTTTACTTCAAATTATTCGTAACTGAATATGTTAATCTGCATAAAAGATAGAAAATGACAAAATCTAGAAAATACAACGAGGTTTTTTTTTTTTTTTTTATAAAAATCGATGCTACTTACTGGATTAATTTGCCCCATCATAATTCTTGTAGTAGTAGGTGAAATGTTATGTTCCATAGTAGAGAATACGCTGGTTTTATAACAATCATGCCTAGGAGGTCCAGACGATTCATCTTCCAAATCAATATAAAGCTGTAAAGGAAATCATGGTTCGTACACTTAAGAAAAAAAAATCAAGGACTTTTCAAGGAATGTCAAAACATACACATAATGCAACACACAGCAAGTTACACAATGATGGTTATAGAATAAGCTTCATTCAATACGTAAGAAACACACACATTTCCTGTCTATTTACAAGAATTCTTATTACTTCATTTAAAGAACTGTAAAGCATAATTTGAATTCAACAGACACTTTATTGTTAGAGAATTTATAAATATCATTTTAACTTAAAAATAAACAAGCAATTTGAAATTAAGTTACATATTTCTCAATACAGCCGAACCTGGTTAACGCGAATACACTTAACACAAATTACTGACAGCATGAATGGTTAAAAGTCAAAATATGAAAACGTTTAGTAAAAAAAGTCATTTAGCCAATTTTCTTTTCTAAATCTTCTATTGCATTAGTGATTTCAAGTAATTTCTCTTCTTTTGCTTTAGCAGACCTCCTTAAACTATTAGATTTGCAAATTGAAGTCACATCATTATTTTCCTCAGCTTTTTCTGCAAATTCATCTGCAGACCTTATCAAAGCCTTGACATCTTTTTCCAAGCATCTTTTTTTGTTTTTCAGTTCTTGTATTTCATCAGAAGTTAGGCTTTTTCTTTTCTTGTTCTGGGATGACAGCAGTTTCTGATCCTCTAAATGTTTCATATATTTTTGCCTAGCATTAGACACATAGGTGCGCATTATGTTTGTTATTTTAATATTATGTATATTGTCACCTGTTGAATTGATGTAATCACATATAAGTCTCTGGGAAACATAGGAAAGCTCCTTCATATTCTTAACTTCTACTTTCTTGTTGATACTAAATCCCTTTTCAACAGTTGCTTGCCCATGGCTGAGTAGTAACAACATTTCAACCACTTTCCACAAATTTCTATATTTATTGGTGTTCATTGTCTCAAAGAAAAATTCATCAACTCTCGAGTTTTCTGGAGAAAATTCGGAAAAATCTGAATGTTTCTAAGCCACATTATCTAAATAGTCCTCGAATTCCATTAAAATCTCATCACATACATTTTCATCAACATGTTTTGCTTCAATCATTGAATTTAAGATATGGTTCATTTTATTTAAACATTCCTTTTTATCGGTCATATTACTAGGATCTAAACAGGATAAATTCCTTACAATACTGTACCGCAGAGGAGATTTTTCAAGCAGCTTCATTGTTAAGTTTATCAGGAACTTTTTGCAATCCATTCTTAAATCAAAAATTTGAAGGTCAGAAATATTTTTTGAAACATGCAAGGACTGGACTTCTTTTTCTGCAGAAAAACCCAGATCAATATTTTCAATTGGTTTGTGAATTTTGGGATTATTAATATCCAAACATAAAAGCTTTTGCAAAGTAGTTGCAGTGTTTAAATTCTTAGATAATACAAAACGCTGCAGTAGAAGGTTTACAATTTTCTTCAAATCTTCTGGCAGAAAGAACAGCATTGGTTTGTCAGTCTGATATTTTGTTAAAAAAGGCAACAAAGCTTTTGCTATGGAGTGAAAAACTTTCAACTTCACAGAAAGCAGATTGTCATTCATGTGAGTTTTAACATAGGCATATGACTTTCAATTTGGTTGGTTATGCTCTCCCTTATCAACAGAAGCAATGTACTTTTTAATGCTGGGGGAGAAGATTTATAGCAGATTCACTAGCTGGCACATTTTCAAGCCACCTATGCTGTATAAATTTTTTTGGTAATGCTCCTTCTGATTCTTTCAGGAAATCATCTCTGCGAGCAGGTGAATTTTTAAACAAATAATACAATGAGGTTAAAAAATCCACAATTCCCCATGTGCTTGCAATACACCCAGCCTTGAAGGCATTGTGCATGATATGGAGACCACAGCTACCAATATTAAGCAAGTTTTTTTTCAAATTCCTTAAAATAATAATCTTGTAGCATACTATAAAACTTCCAATTCACATTGGGCCCATCCATCGATGTTTGTATGGTTTTGGAAAATTTCAATTTTGCTATGGCAGATATGAACTCTTCAAATATGTCAGATGACCTGCTATGCCCCAAAAATACAGAATTTAAATATATGGTACTAACTCTGTTCTGGTGCCAATACCGGACATGAATGTCCATTTGTTTTTCTTGTCTCATCATATTGAGACTTTCATCAAATAGCAACACAAAATTCTTTTTGTTTAAATTTTCTTGCAAGAGATTTTCCAAGTAAGGTGCGATGCCAAATGCTGCATAATATGCAGTTTTTTTTTCCTCCGCACGAAAATTTTGATGCGATGGCACTATCGGGGAACATGCGATGAAACATTTTTTCAATGTCCTCATTCGCTTTATAAGAGCTGTGATTTTTTACAGTCTTTAAAGTCCACAAAATGTCAGCATCTAAGACATCGTTTTTAACTATGTTACCGTGCAAGACCGAAATTTGGAGAATGTCGACTTTCACCGGTGAATGTCAACATTCACATAGTAATGTCACCGGTGAATGTCAACATTCACATTTGGAGAATGTCGACTTTCACCGGTGAAAGTCGACATTCTCCAGTTTCGGTCTTTCACAGTAACAACTACACGAGATTCAATACTGCCAATATTAAAGTTGAATATGCGGCAGACAACGACGGTGAGTCCTGTGGTTTATGTATGCTTTCTGGGGTATTTTTATCATTAAAATAACTTCCGACCACGTTCATTGAGGTTCTTCTTGTTGACTGTAAATCGATGTGCTTTCGGCTCTTCGCATGGCTTTTCACAGCACTTTCGCCCATCGACGCAACACTGAAATTTTTATAACAAATCGTGCAGAATGGACATCCGACAAGTTTCTTTGCAACCACATTTTGTATGCAGGCATTTCCAGCCATGCATTATTAAAGATGCATTTACCTGCCATTGTCTACACATAATTTTAAATCATAAATGAAAACAAAAACACGTGGAACACGAAACAGCGAAAACAGAATCAAATTATGGGAATACACTTTCACCCACCACGCTACAATAGGTACCTAAGCAGAGATGAGCACGCTACGCTAAGGAAGGAGAAAAAGGTCACATGACCGGATGATGAAAGACTATCCCATTATTGAACGGGGAAGAAGGTGGTTTTAACGAACGTAAAATGGATGGCCGGGAAAATAAATTTCGATAGGAATTTTTTCCGACTCTTCCTTAATTTTTTGAAGAAATCATAAAATTCAGAATTTTATGAACAAATCCTAAAATTCAAGGACTTTAAACCCATAGTTTTTGTTTTTCAAGCACTTGAAAATGAAAATTTTTTTTCAAGCACTTTTCATGGAAATAGTTGGATTTAGTTTCAACTTTACTTCTATTCATCCATTAACTTTTCATTTCTCAATTATTTTAATTATAATATTATAGCATGTGTCTGTAATATTTTTAAGAATATTTTGCAATTTAAATTCCCTATATTAGATATCTTGCAAAACCCAACATTGTTTCTTTTTTAACCACTTCATTGAAAATCAGAAATTTATAATTTTCATATTAAATTCATTTAAATGTGAAGAAACTATATATATGTAAATTACTCTGCTTAGAAGACATGTTTTCTACAAATTTTAATACTATGCATAGTAGTGGCCAATGAAAACGGATCACTTGCATTTTTTCAGAATATGGATGACATATAAAAATAGGGCAAATCACAGTGTTGAAAAGAAGGTTATTTTATCAGTTTGAAATAGTAATGCATTATACATAATTCTTTTTACTATCCATTAAATGATAGCATCAGCCTCATATATAAAATATGGCAAAATATAGGGTGGGGCGTTTTCATTAAATTCTACTGTATATCCTGGTTGACTAAAATTTTTGCTTTAAAATGAATAAAAATGTAATCAATAAAATATTGAATTCTTTTTTATATTTTAAAAGAATTGAATCCTTCAAGTACATAAAAATATTAAATCACATAATCTAATAAATACAAGACATTTCTATAAAATTCGATGTTACTTACCAGATCGATTTGTCTTATTATAGTTTTCGTAGGAGATGAATTATCACTACTGTCTATTATAGGGAATACGTTTTTCTGATACCAATCACGTCTACGTGGTGTAAACGGTTTTTCATCTTCCATATTGTCCTCTTGCATGTAGAACTGCAAACGAAATCAGAGTTATTTTTAGACAAAAAAAAACCTTATTAAATCATATTTTATAATAAAATATATTTAATTTTAGGCCCTGAATCATAAATAGTATCAGAGTTTTCAAATCGAAAATTAAGGAAAGAAGCAAAATTAGCTTCTACCCTTAAAAGCTTGCAATTCAAGATGAAAGTATTATATAAACAACTGCTTTATTAGAATGTATTTATAATCAATGTTGTTTAACACATTTAATTTTCTCCATATATTATCTTTAAAATATTATAAATCACAGGCACAGGTTTCTGTTCATTAGTTTTCTTACATTAATTATCATATCATTCGTGAAATAAAACTAACATATCGTTAAAGAAATGAAACCTATATGTCCATGCTTTTTGAATGAGTGGAACAAAAAATACATACATCACTTTGAAATCAAATTTTACATTTGAGCCGAAGCCAAAATTTAAAAGTACTTTCCTCAATATATTATATATCATTTAGTTAAATAATGTTAAAAAACCGTAGAAGTGCTTTTTCATGGGAAGAACTTTCCTTATAAAATAAGACCCTAAAAAACCCTAAATAATAATGAATCACAAAACTTTATACAAGAACTAATGAGTTGTATTAAAAACTAAAGACATAAAATTTAATTTTACAATAACTTTAAATTTTATTACGCTGGTTTGTACTAAAATGAGCATTTTTATAACTTTTGATTAAAGTTTTATAGGAATTTAATCAATTATTACAAAAGAGAAGATCGAGATTTAGTTACAAAATTGTGAAATAAAAAACCATACAATATCTAAAAACTTAATATCAAACCACTCCAGCACAGGCGAGTACATAGTTAAATTTAAAATTGGGTAATTTTAATGCTTCAAAAGGTTGATAAATTATTTGGTTATTTGATATATTAATGTTTATTACTGACTTTTTAAACTGCTGATATATAGTAGAACCCTGGGAAACTGAACATCTTTTTATAATTTTCTGAAATATTTTTACTGAAAAATAGAGGACAAATAATAATTACAAATCAGAAATAAAGCTGAAGTTTATTCCTAACTTAAAAGATTTATTAGAATTGGTCTTTATGAAAGAATACAACACCTTAATTAGCTTAAATAAACTCAGATATCTTTTTACCCTCAACTTGTTTGCCACTGTACCGTGTGAGTCGCCGAGAGCTTTCACCGAGAATTCAGAGTCAATACTTTGCTGAATTTAGTGAATTAAGAGTATTTTACCGAATTTACCGGATAATCCGATTCCCTGGATTTCGAACAAAGGACAGCCCCAATTAGTTTGGATTCCCGAGGTTCTACTGTACTTAAAATTGCTCAACTGTTTGAACGGACCATTAGAAGTAGTAATAAAAAACATTTTAGTTTTAACACTTTTTCACATTCAATGTAAAATGAGATTTCAATTTTTTTGAAGAAAAGATACAGTAGACTCTCGACTAACTGGGATGGTCGGGAAATGCTTCGTCCCGGATAATCCAATTTATGCAAATTTTGATGGAAAATTTTGGAAAAATGATAGAAAATGTAAAATTATTACACAATAAGACACTAATAGTTTAATTATTACAAAAGAAAAAGATTTAACAAGAAATTTTAATGTTATTTAGATTCACAATTCGTACAATTAAAAAGAAAAACAGAGATGTAGTTTACTTCACTGTTTTGTGAAGAATGAAATGATAGAAGCCTGTTTTTGTTTTTCATTTACTCTTTGACGAATTACACAATGCAGATTTCTCAATATTATTTTTTCTGCAGGTGTGCTTTCATCTTCTTGCTCCAAGTAATTATGTAACGCCTCAGTATGTATTAATGCGTCACCCTGACTTAATTTTTGATGAGTTACAAGATTTTCCACATCACTTTCAGGACATTCTTTGAAATTCCTTCTTTCTTCTGAACCACAAGTTACACGGAAAACAGACAGATATACCAATAAAGCCACAATTTAAAAAGGAATACAAGCAATCCAATAGTAATTTGAAGTAAACGAAAAGCATACAACAAAAACAAGGAATCCATTCTAGTTCACTCTTTCAAGGGCTAGAAACTATTCGAAATGGATTCAAAAGGATATTTAGGGAATTTTCTGTAGAAGCAGGCCTTTAGGCCAAGACAAAGCTTCTCATAGCCCGAACTCCCCAAAAAAAGCAACCAGGAGCAAATCCACAAGCACAAACGTCAAAAGAAAAAGGAAAAAAAAACATTAAATACGCTAATAAGAGCAACAAAATATTAGCCATCAAGCTTAATTAATAAGCTTTCATAAGGTAAAATCAAAAAGTAAAATCAAATCCCCTGTAGAAATTAGTCAGAGAAAAATAATTTGCCCGCGTTTTCGAGAAAAGCAAAACATTAAACACTAATCTCCGTGGCGCCATCTATATTCCCAAAAGAGGTACAGAAAGGCAGAAAAAAGAAAAGAAGGAAAGCAGAGGCCAAGACAGCAATCTCTTTACTAGCATGGGAAGGAAACCAATTCAGAAGTATTAAGAGAGAAAAAAAGCTCTTATTTCCCATTTTTAACTACGCATAAATGTGCGGGTTTTTTTTAAACTGTATATTCCAGACTGTTCCTAAGGACAAAATCTTTAATGTTGTAAATGTTACAAGGGAAATGGTTATCATTGAGAGTTTTTAAAAAAACATTGGATGCAAATAAGAAATCATTCCTATTGTTGCAAATTGCTTTAATTCTTTTGGCTTGACTGAAAATCACGTTTCTAAAAACTCTAGAATCTAAATTGGAATGAAAGTCACAAAGAGTTTTAAACTTAAAGTTAAATTCAGCTCTTTTGTCATAAAGTCCAATCATAGTAACATGCTTGTTAATCTCAATCTTAAGATCTAAAAAGGTACCTTTATCTTGATGAGAGTTCGTTTTATTAAGTTTAAGTTCTTTTGGATAACAATTAATAATTAGATCTAAATCATCCGCATTTAAAAGAAGCAAACCATCTATGTATCTGTAGCTGTAAATTAGATTATTTCTAATAATTTTATCCTCAAAAAAGTGCAAAAAGATATTGGCCAGAGAATTGGAGAATGTAACACCCATCGGAATACCTGAAATCTGTTTAAAATAGTTTATGCCATTAAAAAGATAGTTTTCTTTAATGCTGAAATTACAAAGCTCGAACCAGTCAGTTTTTTTAATTATTGAGTCGTTCAGAAATTTATTATACATGAAAAGGCAAACTTCCAAAAGCTTATCATGCGGTAGATTGGTGTATAGATTTTCAAAGTCAAATGAGTTTAAACTGCAAATCTTGTTAGTATTCAGTAGTTCCAACACTTCAGCATTATTGCAGATAATGAAGTTATCTTCTTTTTTAATTTCAAGAAGAATAATATTTAATAATTTGAAAAAATGTTTACTAATAAAAGAATTGTAACTTCCTGTACCACATGTAACAAATCTAAAGCTAGTAGGATTTTTATGAAATGTAACATTTCGAAAAAGGTACGGATACTTAAGAGAACAGGTTTTAATTTTGAGTTTTTTAGCAAAAGTCAACATTCTTTTATCTAATTCTTTTTTAGTGAAGTCTACAAGGCTATAAGTTGCATTGGAGTTATATTCATTGATCAAAAGCTCCTTAAAATAGAATTTGCATAAAATACAAAAATTATTTGCTGCTTTATCTACAGTTGTAATAACAAATGAATCTTTAAGATTTTTAATATCTTGTAAGATTATTTTATTAACAAAAATACCTCTATTTTTACTGTAATTTTTGTCAACATAAAATCTGCTCCTAATTTCCTCTATAATCTTGTGTTTCCATTCTCTGAACCCTTCAATTGGCCAATGGTATTTTCTCGCAAGCTTAGAAATAAACAAATCCAAATCTTTGCATATAGAAAGCAAAGTCTTATTGTACTTCAATTTCTCCCTCAGTCTAAATTTAGTGCCCCTTCCCATCAAATCCTGCAGCAAGATGGAGTCAACAATTCCCAGGTCACCTTTAATAATATACCCTTTATCTTTGTCAATATATTTTGCAAATTTATCACCATTGCAGTAGCAATGCGAATCTTCTATTAGATCAAGGTTTTTACTATAGAAATTGTAGTTGCAGATACGTTTTTTTAAAGTTTTGGAGTATCTAAAGGCTATTGAGATTTCTGTATTGTCTTTAAGTGGAAATATATCTTTACTTTTATGAAAAATATTAGGGATTTCTAAATTCTCAAAATCAATGTCTAAGAAATTAATAACGCAATAGTCTTTATTTAAAGATTTATTATTACTTAGAAAGAGAGAATTATTATTTTCAGTCTTGATTTTAAATTTAAGAAGATCCAGTATTAAATGCTTAGTAAAAGAATTATTAAATGCAAGATTGTTGAAATAATTGGTTAAAAATCTCTTAATTCTATTATTTTTTAAACTAAAGATATACTTTCTTATTTTAACAAAATTTTCCCAGTTGTATTCCATATTACAGTAATTCTGAAAATCCTGAAAATCCACCTCAACATTGCCTCCATTCCCCCTGCCCCTCTTAAATCTTTTCAAGAAAACCCTCTTATTAAAGTCACTAAAAATATTAAATTTATTATAGATACAAGTAGAATCAAGGTTGACAGTACCCTCTCCGTTTAATTTGCTATTAAGCCCATATGGGAACAGAGTTTTAAAGTTACATATAAAAATATTTTCTAAGTCCAATCTTTTATTAAGCTCAACAATATTATCTTCAAGAATGCAAATGGAAATTTTATCAAAGCAGTGAAATTGAAAATGAACAAGTTCCACATCATTTGAGTCTTTTTTCTTAAGGTTTTTAATTGCTGATCTATGATTATTAATTCTTTTATTTAGCTCAGTACAAGTTTGACCAATGTAATTTAAATTGCATTCTTTGCAGTGTATCATATAAATGAGATTTTTATTTTTACAGAAAATATTAAGCTGTTCATTCTCATTGTCAATTTGTTCTCTGTAAGCAAAAGGGCAAGTTTTACATCTAACATTTCTGCACATTCGAAATTTTTTAATTTTATAATCATCCAACCTCCTTGCAAGTAACTTTTTATCCGTGAACGACCCCTACACAGTGCAATTCACAGGGCCCCTTGTTAAAGCGCGCGACGGGCCATGCGTCATTAATGAATCAATTTTAGAGATTATTTTGCATAAATATATTCCATCACCAAAAACCATTACCACAAAAAAATTACCACGAAAAAATGTTTTATACTTATGAGACAACTCCCTAACAAGTATTTTTTTGGCAACATAAGGGCAGAAAACTAATCAGAAAATAAGAAAAGAAAAGAAAAGAAGAGTTAAAAATTAAAAAAAAAAAAAACTGAAGAGAACATTTACATGAGAAAGGCATTTAACAGAAAGGCGCAAATGCTGCACAAACCAGGAAAATACAAAATACAGTATGCAAACAATCAATGATTTTAAAAATTTTTTTTATAAAATTATTATTTAAAAAGAAATCAGATTTAAAACTGGACAAGAAAATTTTTTTTTAATATTATACAAAAATTAAAATGAATAAAAGAATTTAATTGAAAAAAGAAATGAAGTTAGAAAAATTACGACAATGTTTAAAATTTTTTTCTTGTCCAGTTTTAATTCTGCTTTCTTTTTAAATAATAATTTTATAAAAATTTTTTTTTAAATCATTGATTGTTTGCATACTTACACGGAAAACAATATCATTGTCACTTAAAACTTCGCAACATTTCAATGTCGAATCTTCGTTAATCCATTGTTCCACTGCTTCTTCATCCACATTTTCAGAACAGTTTAACTTTCTCAAATCTTCTAAGATTTTTCTCTGCAAATGAGCACTACCGTCGTCATCTGTAGGAATTTCATTTTCCTTACCCGATAAAATTACCCTCCATGATTTCTTAACCGTGCTGTTTTTTACTAATTGCCATGTGGCATCAACATAATAAATTTCATCCAATACTGAGAGATTTTTCCAAAAAGAACGCAAATCATCGTATGCTTCCTGTACCAATTTGAGGAGCAAATTTTTGCGGTATATTGTCTTAAGGTTTCGAATAACACCCTGATCCATAGGTTGGATGTGAGCGGTCCAATGACGAGTCTAATACAATATTAAGTGTTGAGAAGAATGCAGTCTTCCCGCATATTACAACGGCCGCAATCTGCACTTCCTTTTTTTGGGGTCGTCCCGGATGCATAATCCGATCCCGGTTAATCGAGAGTCTACTGTACTTACTTTGTTTCGCTTACGTTTACGAGTACTGCTGCAAGATGCTTCTGTTTTCCCCTGAATCTAAAATAATAATTATTAATTTCACATTTCTCATACCAGTACTTATTTGTATACATCTTGAATTAAAACCAATGCATGTTTAAAGATAATCCAGATACAATCAAAAAATAAATTTAATTTCGTTTTATCTAAAAGATAGTATAGAGAAACGTAATAATATATAGTGTTTTAAAATTAAAAACTCCCAAATGTGAAACATTGAGATACACACCGATTGTCTTTTTCTTCAAAATGCACTAAAGTACATTGTCAATGATTAAAAAAAAAATGTCGACCTTTTCTTTCCTCGAACTACCTGTTGATCTATAAAATAAAACTGAATATATTTAGTCTAAACTGGTTAATAGCGAAACAAACTGATTTTTAACTAATTATATATTTTCAATTACTGAAACGTTATTGCGTTTGTTTCTTGAACTTTCTTGATTTCGTGAGGCACATTCCATACTTTCTTGAGTCACTGAATCTTCATCAGACCGAACTTCTTTCTTTACTCGAACATTTGACTGAATATAAAATAAACTGTTACTTGCATGTTTACAATGTATTGTAGGTCATATGAATTTTGCATTGCATCCAAAATCTTTACTACGGTTATTACTTTTAAAAAATCTACAATGAAAAAAATTCCTAACATACAACTGTACCAATACATCTGTTCTTAATATTCAAACTAAGGAAATATGTTTGCATAATTGAAACAATTAAAAAAAAATGAATATACATTCTTCAATGATAATACATGCATACTTCACCAAGTATTTTTTTATTACAATATGTACTAAACTGGGAAAGAAATTATTAAAAAAATACTGATAATAGAATTAATCCACAAAACTCAAAAATTGCTCGACAAAAAAAAAACAACAACAACAACATATATTGTACGAAGCAGATTCATTTTAAATAGAAAATAAAAGCTTATTTAACTTACCTTGATTATATTATTTTAAATTTATGTAAATAAAATATGAAAGCATTTTATTTCAAGTTAAAAAGTAACGATATTTGTAAATCTATAGAGCTACTAAAATTAAATTACTGTTTCACTGCTTCTAATGTTGAGTTAAATCGCACAAATTAGTATGCAAGGATTTTTTTTCTTTAAATGAAGTAGGGTAATCCTACTTATCTGCACCAATAATTACGAATCGTAGTTTTCTTTTCTCAATCGAAAACTAGATACGTTTGATTCACGAATTAATTCATATTTTTATCTGTCTGTCTGTTTGGTTATGAATTGCTCCAACGGTAGAATGATTTATTTTAGAATTGCACATTCTTTCTGAAAGAACATTCTACTGGACTCACTTTCTTCTTTCAGGAGTGATTATGAATCCATATTAAAAATCCTAAAAACTAACGCAACATAAAATTCCGACATAATTTCGAATAACTAAGAATGTGAATGTGCAACACATTACATAATTACTGCATTTTCGCTAATTTACGTTTACTATACTATATTTGATACAATATCTTAACAAGAAAATTTGTTCCAAAATAACATTTGAGATGGTAAAATCTCTGGATAAATTCCAGTGTGAGAGAATAAAAAAAAGCCTGGAACACAAAATCACACCTGCATCTTTTGTATGTTTTAGAGAAATTAAATATTTGAAAAAAAAATCAAATCAATGGGTTTAACGATTTCAATGACATAAATAAATGTTATGACAATAGGATGGAATAATAAACAGAAAGAAAATTCTAGGGATAATAAATCAGCATTGGATCCTAATCTATTAGAAAATACACTGAAGAGCCAGAAAAACTGGTACAGGCGTGCGTTTGCAAATAACGGGGGTATGCAACCAATCATCGTAACCCGATGTGGTCGGCAACGCCTATATAAGACAACAGATGTCTGACAAATGTATTAATTAGATCGGTTTCTGCTGCTGCAATGGCAGGTTATCAAGATTTAAGTGACTTTGAACGCGGCGTTATAATCGGCGCACGAGAGATGGGACATAGCATCTCCGAAGTAGCGATGAAATTTGGATTTTCGCGTACAACAATTTCACGAGTGTACCGTGAATATCGGGTATCCGGTAAAACATCAAATTTCCGCCATCGGTGTGGCCGGAAAAAGACCTTGAAAGAACTGGACCATTGACGTCAGACGAGAATCCTTAAACGAGATAGATGTGCAACACTTCCTCATATTGCTGCGGATTTCAATGATGGGGCATCTACAAGTGTCAGAGTGCGAACTGTTCAACGGACCGTCATTAATATGGGCTCTCAGAGCCGAAGACCCACTTGTGTACCGTTGCTGACTGCACGGCACAATTCTCTACTCCTCTCCTGGGCCCGACAACACTACCATTGGACTGTTGATAACTGGAAACACGTTGCCTGGTCTGACGAGTCTTGTTTCCAATTGTATCCGATGGATGCATGTGCACAAGTATGGAGACAACATCATTAATCCATAGACTCTGTTTGTCAACAGGGGACTGTTAAATCTGGTGGAGCCTCTGTGATGGTATGGGACGTGTGCAGTTGGCGTGATATGTGACCTCTGATACGTCTAGAGACAACTCTGACAGGTAACAGGTACTTAAGCATCCTGTCCGACCACCTACACTCATTCATGTCCATAGTGCATTCCGACAGATTGGGACAATTCCAGCATAACAATGCGACACCCCACGCGTCGAGAGTTGCTACCAAGTGGCTCCAGGAACACTCTTCTAACTTTGACACTTCCATTGGCCACCTAAATCCTCAGACATGAACATTATTGAATATATCTGGGATGCCTTGCTACATGTTGTTGAGAAGAGATCTCCACCACCTCGCACTTCTGTGGATTTGTTGACTGCCCTGCAGGATTCATGGTGTGAATTTCCTCCAGGATACCTTCAGACATTAGTCGAGTCCATGCCACATCGTTTTGCGTCACTTCTGCGTGCTCATGGGGGCCCAACACGATATTAAGAAGGTGTACCAGTTTTTCTGGCTCTTCAGTGTATCTCACACAAATAAAAAAATAGCTAAAAATTCAATGATTAAGTCCAAAAGCACAACGATTACTACCAAATAAACGATACCTCAAACTTAAAAGAAAGTAAATTTTTTAAAAATGTTTTTAAAAAATGAAATAAATCTTACTTCCATAAAAGGCTTTAAAGGTTTTATAACAACCTCATTTAACAAATCTGGTCTACCATTCATAAAATATGGATTAACATATTCTTTTTCATCTCGATTATTCTGATTTGTTCAGGAAAGGTCTATTAATTTTCTAAACCCGTATAAATGAAGTTGTCTTATAAATCAAATATTACTGCTTTTAAAAAAATCAGCATTAGCCTCCAAAAACTCTTTCTGAAATTTAGAAAAATTAAAAATTATTGAATCACTCGTTTTACAGAGCCAGATCGACAATGATTAACAATGCGCCACAATTTATATTGCAATCTTTTCGATTTAGCCATTATGCTACCCTATTTCAGTAAAGAAAATGATCAACTATTTGAAAAGAATTTTTTTTTATACAATGATTATAGCAGACGATTTTAAATAAATATGCGAGTAAAAATTATCGTCTACAGAAAATACACTTCTTTTTAAATTTAAAATTTCCTATCCGATTCAGACAGCAAAAGAAATAATTATTTTCTAAAAAATCGCTTGCAAATATGCAACAAATCATATGATATATATTTTAAATTAATATTTTATTTTTAAAATTAGAAATCTTATCCGATATTTTCTTACTATTAATTTATTTGCTTTAAAGTAAACTCAAAGCAGCAGTAAAATTTTGTTATCTAAATAATATCTTGACATACTATTTTATATATCTTTAGATTTTGAATGACTGCGATATAGATTTGATTACAACAAATTATAACATCTCTTTTACTATTATACTTTCTACAAACAAATTGTTTTATATAAACAAATTATTCAAAATATAGCTAACAGACATAGAAATGAATTACAAGAACGTTTTCAAAATTTTTTGAAATAGAGGAAAGTTATATATACGGGTGCAAAAACATTATATTATAAATGGATCCTTACAGTTAACTACACTAAAAGAAGTATATATTACATATCCTATATAATAAAAGTATGTGCATGATACTTCATAGCTAGTAGTTTAGATAGACAGAATCAGAAACAATTCAGCAATTCATGGACAGAATCTTTTCAGACAGGATGCGTCCGTCGTCAAGAGCATAACTCATTCATAATATGGCGGGATTTGGATCTATGCAGCTCGAAAGTTACGAATGTTTAAAACTATATCTTGTGCTAGACTTAGTCGTATACCCTGTATTTTAAAGAGAATGAATACATTTTTTTTGTAAAAAAAAAAGACCAAAAAGACTTTGTAGTCTCTACATGTAAAGCATAAAATGCTTGAGTAGATGTAAGAATACGGTTTAGGCGATTATTAAGCAGGCAATTCACATCTATTCAAAAATGGAAATTTTGGGACACGAGAAGGAAAAACAATCATCAGGGTCGAAAATCTAGGGAAAATAGCATAGTGAGCGACTCAAAAACACTGGATTTCCAACCGAATCAAATTCCAGCACTTCTTGCCCTGATCCTAAGTTGGGACCCCAAGCGAGGCTAGTCGGCACATCAAAGGCTATGACTAGATTGAGGACCGCGACGAGGCTAGCAAATTGGAAATCTGCTGAGTGGGGGAAATAGGGAGGATAGAAGAGTGGCTGTAGAGGGCAGAGAAGATTGCCACCTCTACCGCCAGCGCACTTTGAAACATCAAGTGAATAACATGCCTGAATTTTTTGATGGGGCAAAAAAAAAACGCACGTAGGACAAATGGCATGGCTAAGATTCAATTGAATGCCCAGCTTTATACATATCTCTGGTGGTTTATGAGTTTTTCCTTAGGGGTTAGGTACATTAGAGCCCTGTGTATGGGCCACCACTGCCAGTTATGTTAAATGAGCTCCAGAATCGTATTATCAACATGTTTACAAACATAAATAATGAGATGTATCAACATATCTAAGGATAATTAGACTACTATATAGATGTGTGTTGCACAACAAAAGGAAGACATAAAAGAACATCTGGGGTAAATATTTGAAAAAAAATTTGAAATGCTTCCATTTTCTATGAGGCATTGTTTTTCTTCATAGTCATTACACTTTTGAAATATAGTCAGAATTAAACCCTGATATTTATTTTGTAATTACCCTGTATATTGATGCACAATTTTAGAAATGTAAATGGATACATAAAATTTTAAATATTACATCAAGAATGCAAGCTAAGGATCTTGGCAGATTTTAGTTTTGGTGTTGTTCCAGTTTCTTCTTTTGGACCTCTTTCTAGCTTAGGAATTGCAGCTGCAACTTTTATCTTTGGTATTGCACCCGTTTCCTTTGTTGAAACTAGGCTTATTTTTTGTTCCAAGCATTCGCATCCCTCACTTTCTTTCTTTGTGGATTGCTAAAAAATGAAGCAACCAAACATATTCAAATTTTACAATCAAGTTAGCATAAAAATGTAGCATTATATAATTTTAAAAAGACAAAAGAATTATTCGTTATATGCACGGCACTTGGAGTAATAATATTTATTAGAAACAATTGCTTGCCACTAAGAACAAATGAAAAGTTGATGTCATTCTTGACACTGAAAAATTGCATTGTAACACTGAAAACTGTTGTAAAAGTATACCTTAGAGGTTGATAGCTCTGGATTTTCTATCAGAGAATCTCTTTTCTCACTGGGATGAGATACACTTTTGCTGCACTCCAGCAAAATATAAATTATTTAAAACATTTATGGCTATTAAATTAATCATATGATGACTACCTATATATAAATGATATTACATTATGTATCTTACAGTTTTAAACAGTACTGAAACAACAGCAAAATAAAGTTACTCAAAATAGATACCATGGAATCTTCCTCTTTGCAGGAAAATCTCTCCAGGGTGAACACTCCCAGCCCTGGGCCCCACTGTAGGAACTCTCCATATGTTTCTTGATCCGGGGCTGGGATAACGAAGACCTGGAAAGGGCTTGCTCTCTAAAGAGGAGACAAGAATATTTCCTTTCATTCATAATTCTCATTTAAACAGCAATAAACACAGCTATTTCAATATATAATTATTTCAATATATAATTATTTCAATATATAATTATTTCAAAATATTTTTATTTCTGCTCATAAGAAATTTTCTAACCTGGTTCTTGAATTCAATTTGAAATACTTTTAAAATCATTTGCAGAACAATTAAAAGATAATTTGGTAACAGGCATTATAAATGTTGCATATTTGGTTTTACATTTATTATTTAAATTGTATATTTATTATATATCGATATTTATATCGATACACATTTCTATCATTGATGATCTTATGGAACATAGCATGGCAACAGGGAGTTCAGCGTGGATGTAGCTGAGATGCTGTAAATATGAGATCAACTTAATAAAGTAATGCTGTTTAATTATCTGGAATGCTACTCATATAAAACATGAAAATATAACATGTCATAGTCGGTCAAAGTGATCGTCCTACGGAAGTTTTAAACGAAAGAAAATCCGAGATGAATGGTGAATATTGTCGACCGCCGTTAGGCTTAAGCCTCGACGGTAACGTGGCTGAGAACTGGCGTAAATTCAAGCAGCAGTTTACTATTTATATGAAGGCATCTGGAAATGACAAAAAAGATTCTGACGTTAAAGTGGCAATTTTGTTGAATGCTGCTGGCGAAGAAGCTATCGAACTTTTCAATACATTTGATCTACAGGAGGAAGATCGAAACGATTACGAGAAAGTTTTGACGGCGTTTGAAAACCACATCACTCCGAAGACCAATGTTGTGGTACAGAGATTTATATTCAACAGTCGTATGCAAGACATCGACGAAAGTTTTGATGCCTTTTACACAGATCTATGGAAACTCGTGAAGTCCTGTGAGTTTGAGAACCAAGCAGACAGCGTTGTTCGGGACCGCATCGTCTTGGGGATAGCTGACAGCGGATTACAAGAACAATTGCTGCGGGAAGGGAATTTGTCTCTGGCTCGTGCTGCAGAAATTTGCAGAGCTGCTGAGTTAAGCAAGAAACAAGCTCAGACTGTTCAAACTAAGAGTGTTGATGCACTGCAGAAGAAAAAGTTCCAGTCAGCTAGATTTAATCGTGCTGGTGGTAATCAACAACAGACACAGGCTGCAAACAATAAAAGCGGTGCTTTTAGTGGTGGTACTTCTCGTGCTTATGCTGGTGTTAATCATCGTATGTATACTGCAAATAATGATATTGTTAACGCTAGTGGTGCTGATGGTGATCAACGTGCACACGTCACAAACAATAACAATGTTTATATATCTAATAGAAAACATAGGCGTTCTGAATGCCCAGCTTTTGGGAAACAGTGTTTTGTTTGTGGAAATTATAATCATTTCTTAGTCGTATGTCAAATGCGCAGTGTACAAGATGTGACTTGTATTACAGAAAATAAAGAAACAGAACCATATGTTGTCACTGATGTTGAAAGTGATTTTTTTATTGACTCTGTAAGTGTTCTTGAGGTAGGTAAAGTGACTGTGACAAATTAATGGACAAAAAAAATACAAATTTGTAATCATGAAATTGATTTTAAACTGGACACTGGTGCCCAGATTAGTGTTTTGCCATTGCATATTTTTTCTACTTTTAACAATGATCTAAAAATGGAGACGACAAACATAGTTCTAGAAGCCTATGGTGGCTATAAACTTAGACCTCTAGGTATGATTAATTTACTTTGTAATATTGGGAATAAGCATGCTAATATAAATTTTGTAATAAATGAAAATTCTAAGTCTAAACCTCTACTGGGTTTAGAGGGATGTATTAAATTAAATCCTGTCAAATGTATTGATAAAGTATCTGTAAATATGTATCAGACTAAAACTAAGCAGTTCATTGAAAATAATAGGGAAATTTTTACAGGTGTTGGAAAATTTGAAGGAAAATATACCATTAAACTAAAAGAAAATGCTGTTCCTATTGCTCGTCCCCCTAGGCGGATACCAGTCAGTTTGCGTCCTAAACTTGAGAAAAATTTAAAAAATTGGAAAATGAAGGAATTATTGCTAAAGTTGATAATCCCCAGGGTTGGGTGAGTAATTTAGTTGTGGTAGAGAAAACTGATGGTTCCATCAGGCTCTGTTTAGATCCTAAAGATCTAAATAAAGTAATAAAGCGAGATTATGTGTTAATTCCCAAAATTGAAGAGCTTGTTCCTAAATTAACTAATAAGAAAGTATTTTCAGTTCTTGATCTCAAAGATGGGTTTTTTCAAATTGAGTTAGATGATAAAAGTAGCGATTTATGTACATTCAGTTCTCTTTTTGGATGTTATAAATTTTTGCGTTTGCCGATGGGTTTGTCTTGTGCACCCGAGATATTTCAAAAAAGAAATGAAGCCAATTTTAGTGATATTCCAGGTGTTCTAGTTTATTTTGATGATTTACTCATTGCAGGAGACACTATTGAACAACATGATGAAATTTTGGGCAAGGTTATAAAAAGGGCTCAAGAATTAAATATCAAATTTAATCAGAATAAAATTCAGTTGAAAGTACCTGAAGTTAAGTATTTGGGATATATATTTAGTTCGGAGGGTATGAAACCTGATCCTGACTATGTCCAAGCTATAATTGATATGCCTGAACCTCGAAATAAAACTGAACTTCAAAGAATATTAGGTATGATCAATTATCTGAGGCAATTTATACCTCAGGCATCAACCATATCTGCTCCTTTAAGAGAGCTTCTTAAGAAAAGCACAGTTTGGCACTGGTTACCTGTGCATGAAACAGCTCTTAAAACACTGAAATATAAAATTGCAAGTGCTCCAGTGTTAAGTGTATTTAACAGCTCCTAATCAATAGTGATACAAGCAGACAGTTCCAAAGATGGGTTGGGTTACTGTTTGTTGCAAGATGGGAGACCAGTTGCATTTGCTTCTCGCAGTTTAACTGAAACAGAAAAAGGGTACGCCCAGATCGAGAAAGAGTTTTTAAGTATTGTGTTTGCAGTAACTAAATTTCATTATTTTATTTATGGCAGACAAGTGGAAGTGTTAACAGATCACAAACCACTAGTGTCTATAATGAGTAAAAGTGTAGGTAGTGTAATGTCTCCTAAGTTGCAACGAATGAAAATAAAACTGTTAAAATATCAATTAAGTCTTACATATTTACCGGGAAAATATATGTACATAGCAGACTTGTTGTCTAGGGCATACATTGTAAAGCCCCTGAAAGATGATATTGAGATGACAGAATTAGTACATAGTTTAACTAAACATTTACAGATTAGTGAATCTAGAAAAAAGGAAATTAAAGAAGCAACCCTCTCTGATGTAGGTCTTTCTCATGTGTTAAAATTTTGGAATGAAGGGTGGCCTAGTAATGGACAAAATATTTCACCTGAAGCTTGGGAATATTTTAAATTTAGAGATAATATATATGTGGAAGAAGGACTAGTATTTTTAAATGACAGAGTAATAGTGCCAGTCAGCTTGAGATCAGAAATGTTAAACATTCTTCATCAAGCTCATTGTGGGATGGAGAAGGCTAAGGCTAGGGCTAGGCAGGTTTTATTTTGGCCGGGGATAACCAAAGATATTGAGAACATGGTCTCTAAATGTAAAACTTGTGAAAGATACAGACCACGAAATGTAAAAGAACCCTTGATATGTCATGAAGTGCCAAATTTACCATATGAAAAAATTGGAACAGATATTTGTGAGCATGGGGGTAATAGCTATCTCATCATTGGCTGCTATTTGTCAAAATGGCTAGACATTATCAAATTATCAAACAAAACATCTGATGAAATAATAGCAAAAGTTAAAGCAGTATTTTCCATTCATGGGATACCTAAAATAATAGTTTGTGATAATATGCCTTTTGCCAGTATTAAAATGAAAAAATTCTACAGAGAGTGGAGGTTTGAAATTGTGAATAGTAGTCCTAGATATGCAAAATCAAATTGTTTTGCCGAGAAAATGGTGGGCATTGCCAAATCCATTCTTCGTAAAGCAGGGACTGAAACAAATAAAATAAGTGAGGTCTTATTAGCACATAGAAATACACCGATTAGTGGAACGAATGTTTCCCCTGCACAGGTGCTCATGAGTATATGTCTGCGTACTAGATTGCCTGCAACAAATTCAGTATTACAATCAAGAGTAATAAAAAAATTTAGAGCAGATCTGAAACTTAAAAGAGATAAGAGTAAGCATTATTATGATAAACAGGCCCATGGGAGACCAGAATTTAACGAAGGGGAAAGTGTACTTTTTTGGGTCAACAATCACTGGGAACCAGCTGAGATTATTAAAAAATATAAGACTCCTAGATCATATTTAATAAGAACAGAAAAGGGTAGAATATTAAGGAGAAATTCCTTTCATTTAAAACACTGTAAAAATCCCTTTCAACTCTCCTCGTATGATGAGTTTGGTCCAGAAAGAGTTGCTGTTGGAGG
Source organism: Araneus ventricosus (assembly GCA_013235015.1). Taxonomy (NCBI): domain Eukaryota; kingdom Metazoa; phylum Arthropoda; class Arachnida; order Araneae; family Araneidae; genus Araneus; species Araneus ventricosus. The sequence goes on along the minus strand of BGPR01000028.1, from coordinate 1,351,447 downwards.
GGATGATATTACAATTCCAGATAGTGAGGAAAGGGAAAGGCATAGTCAGGATACAGAGAACATTCTGAAAAGGACATACATAACTAGAAAGGGTCGTACTGTAAGACCACCATCTCGATTGAGAGATTTTGTTATGTAAGAGTAAAAGGGGAGATGTTGCATATTTGGTTTTACATTTATTATTTAATTTGTATATTTATTATATATCGATATTTATATCGATACACATTTCTATCATTGATGATCTTATGGAACATAGCATGGCAACAGGGAGTTCAGCGTGGATGTAGCTGAGATGCTATAAATATGAGATCAACTTAATAAAGTAATGTTGTTTAATTATGTGGAATGCTACTCATATAAAACATGAAAATATAACAATAAATCTAACAAAGCATCTCAGAACTGACTTTTTTCATAGATTTAAGGACAAATAAAATCATGTTAAGTTTCAGCATACTATAAAAAATATCTTGCACTTCAAAACAAATTTTTAGCATATATTTTTCGAAAATTCTGGTAGAGTATTTTAGCCTACTTTTGAATTTACCATATTTGGGTTCCACTACACATACTTTTCAGAACATAACCTATAATATATTTATATATAAACTAGTCTAACTAATAGTACAAATAAAATTAAAACCAATATGATTCAAATTAAGATATTATTCAGCATATCTTATGATTTCATGCAACTATGGGTTTTATTATAAACTTGCTCAAGTATAAACATACCTTCTTTCAAGATACATCTTATATTTTATACCATTTACTTTTAAATTAATGTCAAAAGCACTAAAGCACTTTTATAAAAATCTGCTTTTATTTTACAAGTCATTGCATTTACATCAATTTAAGCATTACTTTCTGAATACATTATAAACATCAGCGAAAGAATATTACATTATTTTGCAATTTAAACATTACTGAAATTAAACAAAAAAATTAAAAATAGTTTTAAAAAACACTACTTAAAAAGAAATACCCAGGAATTATCCTCTATGCAGGAAAATCTCTCCAAGGTGAACACTACCAGCCCAGGGCCAAAATGCAGGAACTCTCCATATGTTTCTTGATCCAGGGCTGGGATAACAAAATCCTGGAACAGACTCGCTTTCTATAAAAGGAGATGAGAATAATTACCCTTTCATTCATAATTTTCATTAAAGCAACAGTAAACACAGCTATGGAGATAAGACACAGTACCCTTAAAACATATAAACAGGGTTTCGGGATTTAAATCAGTTGATTAAAATCAACTGATTTTTTTTAAAAAAAATCACTGATTTAAATAACTTTATTTTAAATATCAAGTTAATCTGCTTTAATGAAATAAAATTGTTCATGTATCTTTAAATAGTGATTTTAAAATATTTTTAAATGTATATTTAAGGAAAGAATATATAGAACATAAAAAAAATATTTCATTGAATTGATGTAACTAGAGTACTTTCCATATCTTTATTTTTGAGAACGCAAGCAAATTAGATTTCAACCCTTTGCAACGCAAGGCAATAATTTTTTTGAAATATGATGAGAAAACATCATGAATGGGTTTAGTTTATTGTCTAGACATAGAATCTACAAAAAAAAGTATTTTAAAAAACTTGCTTCATTCCGGGAAGGGGGGCGGGTGACCCTTTTGTGTAGATAGATACAGCCACCTTGATACACTCGAAAATTATTGTTGAAGTTTACAGAAAATTATAAATTAAAACTTCAAGAATATTGGAGCAAAATTCTCGAGTTACTTTGCTAAAACTGTTAAACGTCCAGAACTAAAAAACTTCTTATATCCGAGTCAAGGAATTTTCCCAAACTTTATCTCTAATAATTCCTATTCTGAAACAAAATTTCATAAGACTGCTATATACATTCTAAAAGGAGTACTATTAGCCCTATCCTAAACCTATTATTTTCCTTTTATAGTTGAATTTAACGGTTGAGAAGCGAGTGAAATTAAGTGTGCCATTAACTGGCACACTTCGCAACAAAGGATTAAATAAATCTCTAATGAGCGACACAATAAAATGACAAGTATGAGATATTCCTTTTTTTATAAAATAAAATAAATATTGTGAAAGGATCATGTTCACAAAGAAAGAACATAGTAAAATGCAGTGAGTTTCATTTTAATATTGGAGAAAACTAAATAGTGTTGGGGACAACAAAGTTTGTATATTGCAATAATGTTCAAATGTAAGATAATTAAGTAATGCATATAAATGTAGGAAAGGTCTCTAGGGGATAAAGGTTCTAATTTGGTGCAAAATGAAAAGAGAGAGTTAAAATCAACTAATTTATTATTTAAACACAATTAAAACATTTAACTATTTACAAAGGGTTTAAAACAATAAACATAAGAGCAAGTTCACCTCCGAGATAGCACCAGGCTAATTCATAATTTACCTTCGCTCAGAAAACGGAGAGCCTAAATTATATCGACCGCTTCGGTGAAAATCCAACATCGAACTGATTTTAATTCCCGCCGCGTGACGTGACTTCACTTCGCCATAAAACAGACGATTTTATTAGTGGTGCCATCTCTTACAATTTTAAATGAACAAAAATGCTAAAGTTAGTTTCTACAAGTTCGGTCATCCTGGGTATCACTGACCCCAGTGATTTTACATAACATACAATAATAGATATAGGCCATTAACAACTCTTCAAAATTAATACAGTTAAAAAGATAAAAATTTCATTATAACATTTAAACATGAAAGTAAAAATACAATTCTCACAAAGGAAATATTGATAATAAAGAAAGCAGAACACTTCATTATACACTGTGTTCTAAAAGAAAATAGGAAAGTTTCTTGTATAAAAAAACACATATTTCATCCTGGTGAGTAAAATTTCATTAGATCAGCAGATGAATTCGTTAGCTTAGGACCGTCATGATTACCTACTTTTTCTAAGTCATATCTATTTCTAGGCTTTACTTTAACTATTCTATATGGTCCCAAAAACCTAGGCCTTAATTTCAAACCCGTCCCAAATTGTGTTCTCTGAATGACCACTAAGTCACCTCTCTGGTAACTAGGGGCATTCCTGCATTTCCTATCGTAGGTTCTTTTATTCTCCGCCTGTATCTTCTGGATATTTTTCTTTGAATCTTGTCGTAGTTCGTCTCTCTGTTCTTGCAGTTCTTCCATCATTTCTTCCATTAGTAGATCTCTCAGATGAAGGTCCTCCTTATTTCTCATGGTGACACCAATTAACAATTCAAACGGAGACCACTTAGTACTACGATTGAATGTACTATTTAGAATTCTTTGAAGTGGGTCTACGAACTTGAACCACTTGGTTGAGTCTGCAATTGACAGTTTGGTCAAAACGGGAATAAGAGTTCGGTGTATTCTCTCGACTTGGCCATTTCCTCGGGGTACTCCGGTGGTGATTTGAAAATGCTGGATGTTTTCATTAGTACAATAATCTCCAAATGCTTTAGAGGTGAAAGCAGAGCCTCTGTCTGTTATTATTCTTTTGGGATTACCGAAAGTCTTTTGTTGTACTTTTAACTTATCCAAAGCATCTTCTGCGGAAGTAGATCTAACGGGATAAAGCCAAGTAAATTTGGTGAAAGCATCCACTATTTGTGAGGATATGCTGGTATTTTTTGTTTTTAGAAGGCAAAGGTCCGATGAAATCAACGTGATAAGTACTTAATGGCACATCTTCTTTAGGAATGGGGTTGAGAAATCCATCTTTCTTTCCGCTCTTTTTGTTGGTCAAAATACATGGCACACAGTTGACAATTACATTTTGTACTTGTTTACTCAAATTAGGTATGAAGAATTCCTGTTTGACAACTCCTTCCGTTTTGGCAGCGGAGAAATGTCCTTTCTCATGAGCTAACTTTATTATTTCAGTTTGCATATCTCTTGGTACAACTATTAATTCGCGACCATCAACATATTTGTAGAGTATTTCGTTTTTATCGAAAAAGTCTGAATCGTTGTTTGATCCAATCATTGATCTTAAACTCTGCGTGTATTCATCTTCTTGTTGTGCCCTTTTTAACCTTGCGGTTAGAGTATCGCTCGTAATTATGGCGACCGGATACCTACTAAGGGCGTCCACATGTTGCATTCGCTGGCCGGAACGATGGACAATTTTATAATCAAACTCTTCCAACAGTAATGCCCATCTCGCTATACGAGTAACTAAATCCTTTTTGTCCATAGTCCTTTGAAAGGCTGAACAGTCCGTTATGATTTTGAAATGATTCCCCATTAGGGAGGAGCGAAATTTCCTTAAAGCGTTGACAACAGCGAGAACTTCAAGTTCATAGCTGCTATACTTCTCCTCTGCTGGAGTAGTTTTCTTAGACATGTATTGAACAGGATGCAATTTTCCATCTTCTGCTTCTTGGAGTAGGACGGCTCCGTACCCTTGCTGGCTTGCGTCCGTGTGCAATTCGGTTGTTTTTCCTTGCTGGAAAATGCTTAATACTGGACTTTCAGTTAATAATTTCTTGAGTTTTTCAAACGCTTCTATTTGAGATTGTTCAAAGACAAATGGATTGTCGCTTCTAATTAGATCACTCAGAGGTTTCGCTATTTTAGAGTACGCTGGAATGAATTTTCGAAAATAGCCGGTGAGTCCTAAAAAGCTTTGTACTTGTTTGACTGTTGTTGGTACTGGGAACTTCCTGACAGCTATTGTTTTTGCAACTGAAGGGCGTACTGTTCCGTTTTCAACAACGTGACCCAAAAATTCCACCTTTCTTCTCAGGAATTGACATTTCTTAAACGTGATCTCCAAACCGTATTTTGAGGCGACTTCAAATACTTTCTTCAGTTTTTCTATACCTTCATCTTCATCTTTAGCTGGAATGATCAAATCGTCCATATAAATTATTACGATGCCTTTACGCATAAGTTCTCTGAAGATGCTATACACATATCTTTGGAATACACTTGGGCTTGTACTGAGGCCAAAAGGTACCTTATTAAATTCGAACTGCCCGTCTGGCACAACGAAGGAGGTAAAATGTTTGCAATCCTCGTTGACTTCGACATGGAAAAAACCATTTTTCAAGTCTAGCGTGGAATACACTTTGGCATCTTGGAGTTTATCCAATACATCCTCTATCAGTGGCAATGGGAAACGATCTTTGACTAGTTTTCGGTTCAGTTTCCTATAGTCAACGCATAGTCTGGCGGTACCGTCTTTCTTCTTAACTAACACGATTGGACTTGCATATTCAGATGAGCTTTGTCTCACAATTCCTTGATCTAACCATTCGTCAATTTGCTTGTTGACTGCCTGGTTCTCTGGAAATGACAAACGGCGTGCTGGTTGGTAAACTGGTACATCATCTTTCAGGATAATTCTCATGGACACATTTGTCGTTTCGGTCTTCTTAGGTATATAGTTATTGATTAGCTCAGAAAGTTCTTTTCTTATTCGTGGATTGGTAACATGCTTAACTTCAATTTCGTCCTCAATTCTTGCTTCGTAAACCTGTGTATGCATAAACCAAACCTTATCTTCATGTTTACGAAAATAAACACCTTTTCTATCGAAGCCAACAAAAGCCTGCTCCAAAATGTCCGATCCTATCACTGCTTGAAATTCCAAATACGGCGTAGGAACAACATGCCAAGTTACGGAATATTTCTCTCCGTCTAATTCGATTTCTCGTTGGAACGCTCCTTTTGTTTTGACTTCGTACTTCCCTAATCCAGATAACACGACAATGTCCCCCGAGAGCTTTGATTGTTCGATGATTCCTTTGCTTACATCTTCACGAATGAGCGTAACTGAACTGCCGGTGTCGATGAGAGCTTCAAAAGTCTTATTTCCTATGGTTATTTTTCTGGTCTTAATTCTTTCTTTAGAAATCCGAGAACAGATTTGTACCGGAGAGCTTGAAGATTTATTATTTTTCGAATCCTTGCGGCGCTTCGTACAATCTACGGCATAGTGCCCCGATCCTTTGCAGTAGCTACACGTTAATTGTTTAATTCTTTTATCGTAAACAGTTCTCTTCGATTGAAAGTATTTTTTCTCATTCCCATTATTTCCAAGATGGAAATGTTCTTGTCCTCGAAAATATTTATGGTTATTGCTCGATCCCTTAGCGAATGACTTGAACTGCTTTGGTTTTATAGTTCTTCGGACGTCTTCATAATCTTCCAATTTCTTCGCTAGTTCAATTGGTGAGTTAATAGTAGACCACTCGTCCAAAAAATGTTCCCGAAGATCATACGGCGCTTTTTTCTTCATTTGATCGGCTATGATTAACTCTCGCAGTTGGTCGTAAGTGTTGACTTTTAAGCCTAAAGTCCATCCATCGAAATACGTCTGCAATTCGTGTTGAAAATCTTGCCATGTTTTTTCATCATCCTTTTGGTGAAACAAAAATAGCTGGCGAAATTTTTCCGGGGATAATTTAAATCTTTGCAATAGCAAATCCTTTACATGATCGTAATCATTACACTTATCCGCTGGCTCTCTTGCTATCAGATGGGCAATTTCAATGGGTATTAACCCTATAAGTTTTTGAACCCAATCTTTTTTTGGCAAGAAGGTTAGTTCTGCATGACGTTCAAATAAGGTGAGATTCAAACTGATATCTTCCTGCATATTAAACTTATGAAAAGTTTCGTGAATCGGTTTATTCGGTGTTTGAACGTCTTCGGCGCTATTCGGAATATTGGCAATCCGTTGGGCCTGTATTCGTAATTTCTCCAATTCGTATTCTCGTTCTTCTTTTTGCATCCTCTCTTCTTTTTCTTCCTTTCGTATCCTCTCTTTCTCAGCTTTTTCTTCTCCTTTTGTACGTTCCTCCACAATGCCATCAAGCATCTTCTTAACATCGTCTTCGACGTAATCTGGGCTTTTTACGATCAGTTCCTTTAACTTCAATTTAGTGAAACTCGCTTCAAAAGTAAGATCCAAATCTGCGGCGAGTGTCATCAAATCCTCTTTCCTTCTCGCGAGTAAAAATGCCATTTTTTAAAATTTAGAGTGGTGACCCAGAGAACAGTTTTTATTTTACACAAGTTAAAATTAGTTAAATTAATTAAAGTGTTAAGTTACACAAATAAAATTATCTAAAACCCAATTCCAATTGGTCAAAACTATTTAAATGACGTGCAAAAAGTTTATTCAATCAAGCAAGAAAAAGAGATAATTTAAATAAGATGCAATCATCAATGATAAACAATTACGAACAAAAATAAACTTTTGAAAATTCCCGGAACCTGAATATTTGCCAAATAGCCCAATATTACCATCAATATCAATTTATTTTTTTATCAAAAAGACAATAAATCTGAAACAAAAAGAACAAATATATCTTTGCCTGAAATTAAGCTAATGATCGTACTTGTACCCACGAAAAAATAGAACAACTCATCAAAATTCAATTTCAGATACACTCAAGAACAGGAATTAAAAACACAAAGAATGCACTTAATATTATACTCAAAAACAGAATATTGATAAAATCAGAATCAGGACAAAAATAAGAACAATGTTCTTCCGCCCAAAAATGAGTCTAAATACCTACATCTGCTCTTCTAAGTCAACGATGTCTGGAACACTTTCGCTTATTCAAAACACTTTCACACATTAAATGCATTTATTTTCAGAAACACTATTACTTTATTTCCACAAGGACAGGCAATTTAATTGTTTGAAATATTTTATACCAGTAAGCTAAATTTCTCAAAAAGAATTGAAGCACAGGTAAATCGGCGTTACCTCTGACGTGTTGTTAATGATTGGTATTTTTACCGAATCATTTATTTCATTCTCGCTGACAACTCACGCAAGACCTGGAGATGATACTGGAATAATTCGAAGTAACTCCAGAGGCACTTTCGCTGGTGTTGACCTTAAGGACTGAGGGAAATTCGCTTCGTTGAAAATTCAAGCAATACCCGGATCTGACGCCAGGAATTCGATGCAATTCCGAAAGTGCCTTCGTCGGTGTTCTGGATTCCGCTGGATTTCGCTGAATTCTGGTGGTCGCTGGATTTCGCTGAGTTGCTTCGTATCGCTCGTTGAAGTTGCTCTCAATTTGCCGAAAATTATCACCGTGTCTCTTTTTCGATGCAAGGCCAGATCTCGACGTTGTTCAGAAATTCAGGTTACTCATAAAGTTAAAATCGACGAGGAGGTGAAACCAAAACTGCTCTTAGTTAAAATTTTGAACATTGCTTAAATCTCGGCCGAGCCTCCAATTTGTAGGAAAGGTGTCTAGGGGATAAAGGTTCTAATTTGGTGCAAAATGAAAAGAGAGAGTTAAAATCAACTAATTTATTATTTAAACACAATTAAAACATTTAACTATTTACAAAGGGGTTAAAACAATAAACATAAGAGCAAGTTCACCTCCGAGATAGCACCAGGCTAATTCATAATTTACTTTCGCTCAGAAAACGGAGAGCCTAAATTATATCGACCGCTTCGGTGAAAATCCAACATCGAACTGATTTTAATTCCCGCCGCGTGACGTGACTTCACTTCGCCATAAAACAGACGATTTTATTAGTGGTGCCATCTCTTACAATTTTAAATGAACAAAAATGCTAAAGTTATTTTCTACATAAATGCTCCAAAAGATATACAAACATCTACATAGTGCATTTTAAACTATGATCTATACTTATAAAAGACAATGTTTGTGAGCTTGTGCGCAATGTCCAGATGAATCTATCACACTTACAGTCATGAAATTTGGTGCACAGATAGTCCTGATGGTGACTCAATGCATCTTGAAGCCTGAATTTAAAAATTTATCTAGAATTTTTTTTATTTAATGTTTTGGGTCAAACGGATTAGGAGTAGAGAAAGCTTTAAAACTTGTGTTTGTAATGAAAGAAATGAACAACTGAGTGTAAAATTCCATAATATTCTAACATACAATAATATATCTATAGTCAAGAAATGACAATTTTTATTATATTGTTCCTTTTTTCCTTAATAAAATTGTCTTATATTTAAAACTATATTATTGTTATATTTTAGTTCACAAATATTTTTTAAATAGTTGTTACATTTTTGAATTTGTTTTTTTTAAAAAGAAAGTACAGCTTAATGACTGGTATGTTGTTATATATATATAATTCTATGACTGTGACGCTCATTGTCTAATATACATGTATAAATATGTTAAATATATATATATATATATATATTTATATATATAGTTAAAAAATCATTAAAATAAAAAAAATCTTGATTTAAATAAAAAAAAATCCGATTTAAATCAAATAAATCGATTTTTTTGAAAAAAATAAAAAAAAATCGACAACCCTGCATATAAACATTTCCCACTATCTCACCATTCCCAACTAAAATTTAACTTCATATAAATTTCCAAGTGAGATGTGGTGTCCCATGTCTAATTTTTTTTTATAGCAATCCTTCCAGTGTAGATTCTTGACAAGTAGAGCTTGATATTACAATATCAAGCTCTATTTCAAACTATTGATCTTTCCTAAATTGTGGAAACAAAAGGCTATGATATGTAGAAGTAATGACATGATTTGAGGGAGTAATCGATCAACTATATGAACAATTTTTTTAAAAAAATTCTGTATTAAGCATACTTTTGCACTTTTAAACATGAATACAAATTCAACCAGCGGGAGTGTTCTCCCCTAAACTTTCTCGTATACTTCCCCCAAAAGGTGCCGTTTCTCTTTCCCCCGCGTGGCTCAAAAAATTCGAACCTACTGTTATCCAGAATCCAATGACTATCAGAAGGTTTTTCATTATAGTGATTGAAAAATATCTAGGTAAAGAATTCAAAGAGATGTGTACCGATTAAAACGCATCTGTCGCACACTGCTAGGTTTCACTCTTGCCGTCTCAAGGACAAACTGACGTAATCGCTCCTTTCGCGAGCACAGACTATTGCTTCAGTACGCATGCACGTGGAGATAGCGGATTGGTTTCAATGGTAAATTATACAGACCGACAAACAGTCAACCCTTTGACGGATTTAGCCCGAAATTTTATACGGACCTACATTCATGATGATAAAACTGTGTACCAAATTTTATCCATCTAGCTATTCAAGTTTTTGGGTTATAGTGTTCACATGACTTCGGACATATAGACAGACTTCCCGTTCACGTATTTTGTTCAAAATTTGATAGAAACCTACAAACTATGTTTAAACATCACATACCAAATTTCATCCGCGTAGCTTTCATAGTTTTCAAGTTATCGTGTTCACAGACATAATTCCAAAATTGTGTTTTTCGGACTCAGGGAGGTCTGAAACGTGGAGATTCGTCAAAATCTCGAATTGGAATTTTTTGACGATTACAATACTTTCTCTTTGTATACGAGAAAGTAAAAAGTTCATTCATAAATACAAGAATAAAAGTATCAGTCATATTTTTACAGATTTTCTATATAGGGTAGATGCTCCAGTTTTGGCTACATTGGACCTGTTTTCATAATAATTAACCAGTAATTTCAAATTAACTAATAAGAAGCATTCCAATACTTTAAACTACCCTTATTTTACTATTTTCAATCTGATTGGTTCATTTTTCTCAAACATGCGACTTGTAAAAAAATTAAATGCATGATCATGTATTGTATACTCACAACTGTTAATGTTTTTGTCAAAGAACAAGTATTTGCAGTTTATCATCATCTAGCTCTCAGAATTAAATGATTAATCTAAATTGATTACCCTTAGGGTTTATGAGGTAAGCTTTCTTTTTATTCTAATTTCTTATCAAAATTAATTATTTTTAAGATTAAATGGATGGTGGCCAAAAGTGGAACACTACATGTTCCAATTTTGGCCACATAACTTCATTATTGTGTTTTGAGCCATTACATAAATTTAAGAATATCTGGATGAAATAAAATCAACTAATTTAGTTTTGTTTCTAAAATAAAAGCAACTGATATAGTTTTGTTTCTAAAATAAAAGTAACTGATTTAGTTTGTTTGTTTTCATTTTACATAGTATAATAGCTCTAATTAAAAATAAGAAGGCAGGTAGCATTTCCATAAAAAAATTTTGCTACTCACCATCTGAAGTTGGTAATGCAGTTAAGGCCACTCAAAATGGAATATCAAAAACATCTCCATTTTGAATGTTTACCTCACATTTATGTTACAAAATTTCAACTTGAGGAACGTGACTCGAGTGATGAGGAATATTCTTTTACATGCATGGATTGCTCTAAATTTAAAAATGATTATGATGAATTTGATTAATGTTGCAATTAAAAATTATAAAAATACATTTTGTGGATGTTGTTAGTGAGTATAATAATGCAAATTCTTAATTTGTAAGATTGAAAAAAAAAACCTATGCTTTTGCAATGTAAATTTATTCCTGTCCCCATTTTTTGCTTCCTATTTTATCAACAAAAAAAAGTTATGCTAGTAATATGAGTTTGTATTTTATCAACCAAATTAAATTATTTTTTCTTCTGTATTGTTTATTTTTTAAACTGAAATCTGCAGCTAAATCAGCTTAGGCAAATTTTATTGTGCATCTTATAAATTCATAAAAAAAAATCACATTTAAAATAACAGAAAATAATGTACTAAAATATATATTGTATAAAATGATTTATTTTACTTAAAATTCATTAAAATGTCTGTCAAAAATATATAATATTAGTGACCAAACTGGTGCAATTAGTTAATTTATTTAAAACTCAGAACTCAAAATCTAAAGTATTCTTCTAAAAATTTTATAACTAGCAGAAAGCCAATAAAATTTCATAAAGAATAGTAGTATTGATTTAATATATGTTTTAAACATCATTCACTGTGAAATTTCCATTTCAAATTTTCTCTTAAGGTGGCTAAACTGGAGTACTACCCCATTTAACATGACTGAGTTATTTAGGATAGGTAAATTGTGCTAAAGCCTTCAAAAAACATATAATTTTTTAATCTTAAGGTCCTTTAAAACTATATACAAATTTTTTTCACCCAAAATAATAACTATAGACTTTTTAACGATTGAGAAATTACAAAATTTTTAAACCATGCTATTTACATATTTTAATAATTTTTAGGAATAATTTTGTTTCCAGTTTATTACCATTTTCCTTATATGCAGTAGAAAATGAAGCACATTGATATAAGTTCCAGGTTTTTTTTTTAAAACTTAAACCTGACTAAATTACCATGCTAAACTTTCCAAACAATGATTCCCTATTGGAAAAATTTATTTGTCTCATGATTTTTTCCTAAAGAGCTCATATTTTTCTGCAAGCAACAAAAAAATCTTGAGTAACATATGCTAGACTAAAACCACATGGAATTCCAGAATTCTCTGCCTTTGACTCATAGATGTAGGGTAGATGTGCTCCAATTTCGCCACCTTTAAGAAAATGTGAAATGGAAATTTAGTAGGTGACAGTTTAAAGTATTAAATATTACTGATACTATCCTTAGCAAATTTATTTTTTCTCATAGTTATAAAATTTTTCAAAAGAATTTAGATTTTGAGTTCTGAATTTTAAAATAAATTAATCCAATTTTCACCAGTTTTAATCACATAATATTATACTTTTAACAGACATATTAATGAATTTTAAGTAAAAAATAAATCATTTTATGCAATATATATTTTAGTAATATTATTTTCTGTATTTTAAATGTGATTTTTTTGAGGAATTTATAAAGATATGTAATAAAGTTTACCTAAGCTGATTTTAGATGCAGATTTCAGTTTTTAAAAAGAACAGGAATACAGAAAACACAATTTAATTTGGTTGATAAAATACAAACTATATTTACTGGATAATTTTTTTTGATAAAATATGAAACAAAAAATGGGAGAGAAATAAATTTGTAAAAGATAGATTTTTAAAACAAATCAGAATTTAGTAATATACTCACTACAACATCCACAAAATGTATTTTTTATAATTTTTAATTGCAAAATTAATCAAATTCATCATAATCATTTTTAAATTTAGAGCAATCCATGCATGTAAAAGAATATTCCTCATCACTCGAGTCAGGTTCCTCAAGTTGAAATTTTGTAACATAAATGTGAGGTAAACATTCAAAATGGAGATATTTTTGACATTCCATTTTAAATGGCCTTAACTGCATTACCAACTTTAGATGGTAACAAAATTTTTTTATGGAAATACTACCTGCCTTCTTACTTTTAATTGGAGCCATTACTATTTAAAATGAAAACAAACCAAACTAAATCAATTACTTTTATTTTGGAAACAAAACTAAATTAGTTGATTTTATTTCATCCAGATATTCTTAAATTTATGTAATAGCTAAAAACACAATAATGAAGTTATGTGGCCAAAACTAGAACATGTAGTGTTCCACTTTTGGCCACCATCCATTTATTCTTAAAAATAATTAATTTTGATATGAAATTAGAATAAAAAGAAAGCTTACCTCATAAACCTTAAGTGTAATCAGTTTTATATTAATCATTTAATTCTGAGAGCTTTATGATGAAAAGCTGCAAATACTTGTTCCTTAACAAAAACCTTAACAGTTGCGAGTATATAATACATGATCATGCATTTAATTTTTTTACAAGTCACATGTTTGAGAAAAAGGAACCAATCAGATTAAAAATAGTAAAATAAGGATTGCTTAAAGTGTTAGAATGCTTATTATTGGCTAATTTGAAATTACTGGTTAATTATTGGAAAAACAGATCCAATGTGGCCATAAGTGGTGCAGTGGCCAAAACTTGAGCATCTACCCTATCGATTTATTGTTATATTTTTACGATTCGTTATTGTAACGTTCAGGTCCAATTTGTCTCTATTGTTCCAAAGAATATTGACAGAAAAGGTGTGAAAAGAAAATGCCACATAATAAAAAGGAAGGTGTGTTGATCAAATTTAGCAATTTCTAAATTTCTTCTCTCCAGACAGAAAGGAATAAAATATTTGAATGCTTGCATATTCAATTATTATAAAATATGATGCAACTAATCAGGCATCTTTAAAATGAATTCTGAAATATTTAGTTACTAAGATATTAAAAAATAATTTATAGAGGATTACTTAATACTTCAGATGCACTTACCTCATGAAACAGGTTTTGTCTTCCAAAAGAGCAGGAAGTTGGAAAGAGATGAGACAACATTATGGGTTGTCTCATAATGGGATAATTTATATCTGGAAAAAGAATTATTATTACATCAATACTACTGCATAGTTGAGAATGTATTTTATGCAGAATTTGGATAAAATAACTTCTCTATGAATTATTCACATACTGTGAGCCTCTAAATTATACATTATATCTATTATTTAATCTAGAGAATCAGTAAGTTTTTATAAAAAATAATTGTCCAAATGGAATTTAAAATTTTTGAAGAAAAACAGCGGAATTGAAACTGCAGCCAATATAAGTTTAATTAAATGATTAAAAACATATTCTCATTTCCTTATTACATTGCATGCTCCTAATCATATATAAAACGCATGAAAAAGGGCAAGGGTTGATGACCATTTTTTTTTGTAAAGAGAAGTTTTTAGTATTATATTTACTAAAATAATACTTTTGGAGCCGCAATTCAACAACTTGAATTCCGATATAAACAGAAATTCACTAAAATAAAATTCCTTCCGTACTTTTCAGGTCCGGCATGCATTATTATATATTTAGTATGACGCATCCTACTGAAAAAAATCCGAACATTTTGATTATAAAGGAATTTATATGACAAAAATAAATTATATAATAAAAATTCTATAACTTTCTTAAATATATTTAATAGTTTTCAGGTATACTAATGTGAATTCTCCTTCCAAAGGAAATGGAAGTTCTCCACTATGAACAAATAACTTTACTTTCATTATTGAATACAAGAAAATCATTTGAAACATTACATTAATAAACTAATCCGATACATTCACGAAATTCTACAATAAAACTGTATACAGATGAAAATAAAACTAAAGGTATTTACCTCGACAATAAATATTGTTAAGACTCAACAAGGAAATTTTTAAACTTAAAAACAAAACTGAAAACAAGTTTGCAGAAACGCACAAAATACAGCAACTATATGGGTTTGACAGAACTGAGAACGTAAGGAAACTTCTCTGTGGTACAAGCACAAACGGAAACTTTCGTATTGCCAACAGTCGAGAGAAAGCCGTTGGATTCTTTTTGGTGTTATAAATATATTGCAGAATGTAGTGTCTAAAGCTTGTGCGACACAAGTTAACTGTAACCGAACCCGAATGATGTTCGACGTTCTCTCGGCGAGAGTTTCAGCGCTATTCGCCAACGCGTGTTGACACTGACTCCGGTGTCAGCACTCCTGTTTCTCCACGCCAAAAGAGTGCGTTGTCGGGCGTCCGTCCCCCCGTTTTCTGCGACCCTATTTTCGTACCCCCGTTGGGTTGGGAGACGTCACTTTTTCCGCCCGTTAACGATAAGTGCGATTCTCGTAACCATTTTTCCAACCGGTTGGGATCTCGTCGGGTGAAAAAAGGACCCCGATTTCTCGCCAGCTCTCTACCTGGCGTTTACGCTATTCGCTAGCGAGAAGTGTTGTTTCTATATCAGAACTTATCAAATTTTCGCTTAAAATGGAGGCTGCTAAGACGTTAATTGTGTTTTGAAAGGGTTTATCGGGATAAATGTAATCCATTTGACCAATCTGAAGAAGAATTTATCAATTACTTCAGATTTTTTAAAAAGTAGTTAAATCTTTTATCGAATTTAAATAATTTAATCTAATAATTTAATACGACAATCTAAAGTAATTAAATCTTAAAAAGTAGTTAAATCTTTTACTACTCCATCAAGATAGTCAATAATGATAGTTGATAATTAACTAAGTTCAATTACATTTAAAGATTTAATTACTTAATATTTTCTTATTAAATTAAATTAGGGTAGATGCTCCAGTTTTGGCCACATTAAGAGAAAATTTGAAATGGAATTTTCACAGTGGATGACTGTTTAAAGCATATTAAATCATAATTATACTATTCTTTAGCAAATTTTATTGGCTTTCTGCTAGTTATAAAATTTTTCAGAAGAATACTTTAGATTTTGAGTTCTGAATTTTTAAATAAATTAATCCAATTTGCACCAGTTTTGGTCACACTAATATTATATTTTTAACAGACATTTTAAAGAATTTTAAGTAAAAATAAATCATTTTTATGCAATATATATTTTTGTACATTATTTTCTGTTATTTTAAATGAGATTTTTTTGATGAATTTATAAAGATATGCAATAAAATTTGCCTAAGCTGATTTTACCTGCAGATTTCAGTTTTAAAAAAATAAACAGAAATGCAAAAAAAAATTAATTTGGTTGATTAAATACAAACTGTATACACTTGCATAACTTTTTTTTGATAAAATATAAAACGGAAAATGGGGACAAGAATAAACTGGCATTGCAAATGCATAGATTTTTTAAAAAATCTTACAAATCAAGAATTTTCATTATTAATACTCACTAACAATATCCAGAAATATATATTTTAATAATTTTTAATTGCAACATTAATCAAATTCATCATAATCCTTTTTAAAATTAGAGCAATTCATGTATATAAAAGAGTCAGGTTCCTCAAGTTGAAATTTTCTAACATAAATGTGAGGTAAACATTCAAAATGGAGATGTTTTTGAAATTCCATTTTGAATGGTCTTAACTGCATTACCAACTTTAGATGGTGAGTAGCAAAATCTTTTTATGGAAATGCTACCTGTCTTATTTTTAATTGGAGCCATTACTATGTAAAATGAAAAAAAAAAGTAAATCAGTTACTTTTATTTTAGAAACAAAACTAAATTAGTTACTTTTATTTCAGGAACAAAGCTATATCAGTTACTTTTTATTTTAGAAACAAAACTAAATAAGTTTCTTTTATTTTAGAAATAAAATAAAATTAGTTGCTTTTATTTTAGAAACAAAACTAAATTAGTTTATTTTATTTCATCCAGATATTCTCAAATTTATGTAATGGCTAAAAACACAAGAATGAAGTTATGTGGCCAAAACTGGAACATGTAGTGTTCCACTTTCGATCACCTGCATGGCCAAAACAAGCACATATAGTAAATTTAAAGTACCGGTTTTGACCACCACCCATTTAATCTTAAAAATAATTAATTTTAATATGAAATCAGAATAAAAAGAAAGCTTACCTCATAAACCCTAAGGGTAATCAGTTTTATATTAATCATTTAATTCTGAGAGCTTGTTGATGAAAAACTGCAAATACTTGTTCCTGAATAAAAAACTTTAACAGTTGTGAGTATACAATACATGATCATGCATTTAATTTTTTTACAAGTCACATGTTTGAGAAAAATGAACCAATCAGATTAAAAATAGTAAAATAAGGATTGTTTAAAGTATTGGAATGCTTCTTACTAGTTAATTTGAAATTACTGGTTAATTATTGAAAAAAAAGATCCAATGTGGCTAGAACTGGTGCAGTAGACAAAAGTGGAGCATCTACCCTATTTAAATTCGATAAAAGATTTTACTACTTTTAAAGATTTAATTACTTTAGTTTGTCGAAATCTGCTGTATTGTATGTCATTGAATCTCTTCGGAATGATTTGTCAAACAGAAGCGTTTCGAGGCATTATCTCCTGAACAAAAGGTATTTTTCTTTTGAAGTGTATAAAACTTGGAAAAAAGCAACAAATTATGAACCTTCAGTATTGAAAATGCTATTTATTTGATGATATTCGGCAATGGCTTAGGAAAATGCGAGGAAAAATGATATGCAGCAAACAATTATCCAAAGTATTTTATATCGTATAATTTAAATTTAAGAATGATGCAGTTTCTAACTAACTAATTAGATTTTTTAACATTGAGTGTGGAATGAATTTCCTCATTCCGTATATATCATTACAATTTTTTTAATTTGGGTTTTAATTCAAAGAAATTTGTCAAATATTTACAAAGCAATTGTAAAATCTGACAATAAAAACATTTTTCTTGTTCCTTGATAAAGATGTAATTTTTTTAATGTTGTGAAAACTTGCTGAATTTAATAACTTTTCTTCATGTTTTATTTGCTCTAAATTTTTATGGCTCTGGTACATATCAACGCTTTGCTGGCAATGATATATGTTTAGGTATGAGTCAGTCAGATGCCTTTTTGGATTACATTTTTCCTGATAGAGAACATCAATTCAAAACTAAAATGGAATTTAATGATGGAACTTCAAATAATACTCAGGATTACCAAAGTTTCATCTATATGAACAGAAAATCCTTTTTCTCCATAAATATTCAGTTATTATTTCGCACCTTTCATAATATTTTATATTCATTTTAAACTTAATTTGTGAAACAGTTGTCTAAATATATATGTACATGTACACTTATTGTAACCATTATCTTTGGATTCTGAGGAAATTTCTGAACCATTTTATTTAAATTTTATAAAGGAAATCCTTCAGATACAGAAAATGAAAAGTTTCTAAATTTACATAGCTCAATGTTAAGATGCAAAATTTAATTTTTATAAATACTAAATGAATTATTTCTTTTTAATCACTCAAAAGACATTTGACATTCTTTTAGTACGACAATGAGATGTTAGTATTGAATATACGAATGGAATTGAAATGCTAATTATACAAAATGAAGGCTATATTTATGCATGCAACAATTAATGAATTTGCTTGTAATAGCCCTAATTTCCTTTCAACGAAACAATAGGATTCAGCTTTCATTTCTTTTAGTAAGGAACAATAAGAAATTTATTTTTTAAATATTTCGATGTGATTTAATTACTATAATCCATTTTACCTCGACACAGTTCAGTTTGTTTGTAAAGTAAGCATAATTTTGAATATGCATGTAGTTGTCATAACATGCCTCTGTGTGATTGCAGTTGAAAGACTAAAATTTTTGTAAGATTTTAGTGATGTAGATATGAAAATGCAGTTCTTTCTTTTTGGCTAAGTATTAAAATTAATTATAAGTATACAGGAATAGGGAGAAAGGTTTTAGGTCCATTAACCAATGTAGATATTGTGTGTTTATTGCTGTTAAAAATTTAAATGTGATGCCTGCAAAATAAATTTTCGGTTAGATAAGACACTTGAAAACTGTATCCTTATTTTTAAATTAGTTGGGGGGGGGGAGCTGCTTCTTTGCTCAATCTCAAATGCAGTTAATGCTATTTTTCATAATTATAGTTTTAAGAAATTTTGTTTTGATTTTGAAAATGTCTTTATTACATCTAAAAATCTACAAGAAATTGCCTTAATTCTGAAAATTTATTCAAACATTATTGTGATGAAAAAATTCTTAAAATGTTACTTTGATCGTCTATAAATATATTTTTCGATAATTACTTTAAAAAAGCACTAAGTGTTGGAAAACAAACTTCAAATTCTTAAAACTAATTCTTGTTTGTGAAAAGATTGGGTATTATAATAGAAAAGATTTCAGCTTTATTTAGTTAATATTATTCACTTTTAAAATATACTTTATACTTCTTTTTATTTATCTCTTTACTTATAAGGAGTAAACTGGTATGAAGTACAATATACATAAAATAGAAAAGACAGTTTACTGATGTGCACATATTAATAATAGTTCTTTACATAAAGGACTTTTATTTGTCTTTTAACTTAAAATTTTTAACATATAATGTAAATGGTGTCTGTTATGAAAGAACTAGGTAAAAACACCTATATTACCTTATTCAACACTGTGAGTATTGTATTAATTGAAAGAAAGGGATATTGGTAACAGAATTGATAGATAGAATTATTGTCTAATTTATTAAGTGGAAAATTCTCACACAGAAAGTTTGCATTGCATAATAAATGAAAATCACATTTATAATATTTACACTCATGCAGTATTTGCAAGTTCTTGAATTGATAATCTGAAACATTTGGCATCAGAACACAGAAAAATAAGTCGGTGTTTTCATAGATTTCCTTAGCTTTTAATTTTGTAAACTGTGCATTGTTCTGTTCTGTTCTGTTATGTATGTTTTTTTTTTTGGGGGGGGGGGTATTAACACGCTTCTGTAATTTGTCTTCAGTGTTTTATTTGAATGGGAATGCCTTGGCTTTTATTTGATTTTACTTTTTAATCACCAATTGTTTAAATAAGTATATAATATTTGTATACCGTCTCGCAACAACTATGAACATGAAATCAAATTATACTTTAATAAAATAATTGGAAAAATAAACAAATGGTTTGTAATATTAATTTATAAGATTTATTCATGTTAAAATAATTAGCATGGAAAAAAGTTTATTACTTCTCCTCTCTCTAGAAAACTGGTAAAATTACATCAATATATTGAAAAAAAGATTGTAATTTATGTTTTATAAATGTATAATATTATTATAAATGTATATTTTGTAAAAGATAAATGATTTAACCTCCCCTTAACAATGGACTTATGCAAGCAAGAAAGATGCATTAAGAGCAGAAGTTAAAGAGAAGTTAAGATTCTTATCCTTGGTGTCTTTTGAAAAGATAGGATCAACTTTCCCACTTAAAATTTGTGGATATTTTTCAAAATAATGCAACATAATTTCGAATTGCGAAGCAAATGTACGCTTCACCATAGTTCCTTTGGCGATTCAAAACTCGAACTGAATCTGAAACCACAAAACAGAAATATCGCATGACGATCGCTTGATTTGCTGCGCGCGCAGCAGAAATACGTCACTTCCTAGCGTAAAGCGAGATGTTCGAAACGACCGAGGTACGAGAATCAGACCCCTTCTTTCGGCCGAGAAAAAGCCATTAACGTCCCGCGGGCGAAAGGCGAAACGCTCCCAACCCAACCGGGGTACGAGAATAGCACTGTTGATCCTAGAAAATTGGCGAGTTTCCGAAATCCGACTTAGTGCGCATGTGCCAGTAGAATGAAAAATCGTTCTGACTCAATGTTTTGGATTTTTGCGTGGCTTGTAAAAGTAGTACTTTTGGAGAAAAATCAATCTGGAAGAATATTCTGGTGTTTTGCATGAGTAATAGTGTAGTTTTTTGTATGTAAAGTGGAGAAAACTTCTTTTCGCACTATTTTTTGCTCTCTTTTTTCAATGAGTATGCTTTGAAATATATTTCATGTTTTTATCCTGGAAGAAAAAAATCTCGATTTCGAGAGAATTACCTAATATTTGTCGGTTTCAACAATACAAGCTAATTTTTATACTTTCACTGTATAATTATTAGCAAGATCATTGCTGACACATAATTATTTCGTGAGTAATGAACTGATGTGTCAAAGAAAGATGGACAATCAGTTTTAGGTTATTTGCTGTATACTCCAATGAATGCAAGCTGTTTATTGTTCAGATAGATTTAATTACACATATTTACCATAAATAAAATGTATCTTTTCACTGTGCCTGGTGACACATCCAGAAAATTGACTTTATATTTAACTAGCAGTACGCGCACGGCGTTGCCCGCGGAATCAGGACTTCAACAAAATAAAAAAAAAACCCACATACACAATTACATAAATGAAAGTTTTAAAAACGAAATCAAAACAGAAATATATATATTATTGAGTTTGTCCGCTTCTTTTTCCTCTCGACCGAGTACCGTTAATCCAAAACAATGCTAAAAAATTACAATGTGATATTTATTGCACCGCAAGCAAAGTATGAAAGGCAAAGAAATAAGTTAAGACACTCTTAAAAATAATAATCTAAGTCATCCAGTAAATAAATCATCTCCTCGCAGAACGCGAAAGTAATGACGTCACCTGCCGAGAGAACCAATCAAATTGCCAGCTGTGTTCCAGAAAAGTGTCGCAGGAGAAAACTCACTCGAGAAAAATAACTATCAACTGCCCAGAAAAAAATTAATTAAAAAAAACGCGAAAAGATATTTTAACCGTTCTTGTTTTAAATCCGACAGAACCGTTCTAGTTATAAGCTGAAAAAAATAATAGTATTATTAGAAAGTCGGATGCAACAAATTTAAAAACAAAAATAACATTTCGATTGCAAAACTGGCTATTTTTTAAAAAAATTCTCAAAATTCAGTAAATTACGTTAGAAATTCAAAACTAACTTCATTAGAACGGAAATCGCGTGCTCTTTCCGATGGTGTATCTATTTTTGTCATACAGTTATCCGAAACCACGCTATTGAGAAATTAGTGCTAAAAATCACCCAAAACAACACAAAACATTAAATAAAAAATTTTCTAAATTAAATTTTAAAATTCCGGCTTCCAGGTGCATTGAGTCACCATTAAGACTACCTGTGGGCCAAATTTCAAGGCTGTAAGTGCGACAGATTCGTCTGGACATCGCACGCACACATACACACGCACACACGCACGCACACACACACACACACACACACACAATACGGACAATACAAGAATAATAATAATACATTGGTCTTTTATAAGTATAGATGAAGCTTTTTCTGTAGTGTGCTTCCAAGTGTATACTATCAATTCTTGCTTATTAAATTTATTGTGCCTGCTTTTGTTCTTTTATATCCTATATGACTTTTACGACTAAGAATATAAATCTCTTATTGTTCTGATAAATTTAAATGCACAATTTTATTTATTTTGCAAGCTGTGTTTCTATGTCTCATTTGATGAGAAACAAAGTTTTATTTATTTATTACATTAGTTATAGAGTCGAAAAAAGAATATAGAGGCCTTTCTAGGAGGGTGCCATTTTTTTTTCTCTTGACCGAATCAGATCGGCAATAATTTTAGCCCGTCTTTTGATGGCAATTTTCATCTCTTTTTTGATTACGGATTGAAAAGAACTTTGGAATGAATAGGGGATAATAGCCTTTGTTGCTAAAAATCCCAATCAATTCAAATCAAGCTATAGAGTCATTCATGTTTTGCATTGTGGGAATTAGATTATATAACACTTACTTCAGTGTAAAAAGAAATGTGCTTAGCATTCACTTAAAGTTTAAATTTTCCACAAGAAAAATATTTATATTTGATTGTGTAATCAACAGTTTCATAATTTAATGCATTTATTTCCATAAAATTGAGTTTTGCAATGAAATTAGTTCATATTACTGTGTTGAAGGAATTAGTTTTTGCAGTATTTAAGACTTTAGATTTCCTTATCAAGCTATACAGCTTATATTGAAATTTTACCCCCTACATTCATTAATGCTGCATTATTGTTTTTGCATTCTGAGTATTAATAAATTATTTTGATATATCTGAACTATTAAATAGTTATGAAAACATTTCAATATGTAGTATTTCTCTTAAAATCCAATATAAAATTATATTGTTGAATAATTATAAAAATACACAACAATATATAAGTATTTCAGCCTATACATTCTCATATAATCCTATTTAGCCTCTCTGTATCACTAAACTCGACTTCTTTCTTATGTATTTAATTTGCTGTGTTGCTCAGTTTTGTTTTATGTTCTATATTGATTTTTCTTTTAAAAGAAGCAAATCTTATTGGTCAGATAAGTTTAGAATAAACGTATTTTTTACAATGATGGACTCTATGCTTAATTATTTTTTATACAATGGAAAGAGTATTATATTTTGCAAAAGTATTTTTTAAAAATGAAAATACATGGTGCATTCCTTCTTTAATAATATAATCATAACACTTTAGATCTGCATGGAGAAAGTATTCATTACTCTGTAAGGCGTCCAGAAAATTGTCTTTGTATATAATAAAGCTTTGTTCTGAGGTGTGTTTCCAAGTTAATATTACTGATCCTCATTTATTAAATATACTATAGAGTAACTCATTATATAGTTCATTATTGGATTTTGTTAGATTATATAATAATTATTTTTAGTCGGAAAAATAATGTGCTTCATATTTTTATTTATAAATGTGTGAAGTTGGAAATTTCCTTAAGAACATTGTTTGAATGCATAAAAAATAGTATAAATTAATGCATTCTTTGGTATATAGTTGCATTTTACTGAGAAATTAAGTGCACTTTAACATGGTTTTTTTTACAGTATTAAAGATTTTAAATTTCTGTAAATCTATGCATCTTATGCTGATAATTTATATACACTTTATTCATCAATGCTGTATTTTTGTTCTTACATTTTGGGTATTAAGAAACTATTTTGATGTATGTTAACCATTAAAAAGTTGTAAAAAAATTTTGATATGCTGCAGTACTTTTAAAGTCTAATTTAAAATTGTATTTTTGAATCATTGTAAAAATCCACAGCAGTATGAAAAAGTTTCACTCTATGCATTCTCTCATATTATGCACTCTATATTGCTTATAACTACCCCTTTCTTACTTATTAAATTTGCTGAATTATAATATTTTCTTGTTTTTTATTCCAAAAAATGCAAATCGCTTAATGGCCAGCGAAATTTAAAATAATTCAGATTTTTTACATCTTGATAACTGTATTTAATTATGTCTTTTGTGTAATGGAAACAAATTTTATATTTTGTAAAAGGCTTGATTTTTATGAATTTGTCAAAATACCATGTGTATTCTTCATTGATAATACGTTTTTAATACTTTTGGTATGCATACGACAGTATTTAATATACTTGGTTATTAATCAAGAAAATTGTGTTTGTAATAAAGCTCTGTTTTCTGGTGTGTTTCTACATTTATATTTATTTAATAAATATATTGCAGAGTCATCTTATATTGTTCATTATGGGATTTAGTTAGAATTTATAATAGTTATTTCTGTGGAAAAAATTGTTTGCAATTGCTGTTTCTAAATATGTGAAGTATATATAATTGAATATGTCTATATGAAATTAGATGTTTTGTTTGAAAGAAAATGAAGAGAAAGTTGTTGGAAAACTGGCAGGAAAAGAAACCTTGAAATAGTTTTAAATTATTGATATCATTTTTTGATAAGTCAAAATAACTTATTAACATAAAAGTTATTTTAATTTGTAGCAGCATTTCATTCTGAGTTTCCTTCCCGTCATATTTTAAATGTAGGCCCCTAATTGTGCTGCTTGTTAAAGTACACAAAACAATCTTAATAAAAATATTCTTAAAAACGTTTTGGGGAAACCCATGGAATTTTTTTTATTTTAACAATTGTTATAATGTTTGTTAATTTAGGAACTCATAAAGTAGCAAATTGTAATAATAAACTAACATGCAATAGTAAAGAACATGAAATTACTCTTGTTAATGAACATAAACATTATTGTTTTATTATGCTGTGAAACACAGCAGATATTATGCAGGTACTAGTAGAATTTTAATGCCAACTTATCAAAAAATAAATACCTCATTTTGTTTTCAAATACTAAAGAGATTGAAAAAAGCAAATCTGCATTTTAATTATGATAGAAATGGTTAACACTATCTATCTTATTTTTTTTGGATAGTTTCAAATATTTGAAATTCATCAATTAAGCATATATTTCATGAATCTCCATGAAGTTGAATGATACAGAAAAATTAATTCATATTAATTTGCTTTGACATTTATTTTTACATAATTAAAGATTTAAATTTTCTTTTAATCTATGCAGTTAATATTGATATTTTATATATTTCATTCATCAATGCTGCATACATGTGAACCATTAATTAGTTATTGAAAAACAATTTGATAGGCAATAAGACTCTTAAATCTTATTCAGAATTATAAATTAAGTAAAAGTATATTGTAAATTGTGTTAATGTACTTACTTGACTGGTAGAAGCCTTTTTTGGAAGAAGCCAACTTATTTTGGTAAACTTGTCAAAATAACTGAATTATAAGCATTATTTTTTCATTTTGAATGAAATATTCAGATGGAAGTGGGCTCAAAATAATATAAAATTTCATTGTTATTCTATGCAATAAGGCCATAATGAACCATTGTCTCTTGGGATGTAATATTCTTATCTGTGATGTTTTATTCTTATCTGTGATAACCGTGAATTTTAATTGGAAATCAAAAAATAAATTCACACATTTGTATGAAAAAATTTAAAAGATGTCTTCTTTATTTATACAAATCTATGTGAAATTAGATGTTTTTGATGAAAGAAAATAAAGAGAATGTATGGATTAAGATATAATAAGAGATGGAAGACTGGCAAGAAAAGAAACCTTGAAATAGTTTTAAATTATTGATATAATTTTTTGATAAGTCAAAATAACTTATTACAGTGAAACTTCTATGGGAGACCACCTCTATTAAGCGACCCCCTCCTCCAACGACCAATATTTAAAAGCACCGATTTTTTACCCTATATACTTAATGTTAAAAAGTCCTCTAGGAGAGACCAGACAACCCTCTATAAGCGACCGGTCCCTTGCCCGAAAATTTTCTTGCCTTTTTCCGCAAACAAAATCCAGATTCCAAACCGGTCGGTCGACCTTGACGTATTGTTTGGTGCCCTGAACTGGACAACAAGTGCAAGGAGGAGACTACAAGTGAAAAGTCACGTTGCTGATAATCTCTCATTTGTTATCGCATTTGGTGTGAATTTAAGGGGTATAGAGGAAGAATGACAGTAGAGATCAGTTGCAATTCTTGTATAGGCTAGAGCTTTAAACATGTCTAAGAAACGAGTCATTTTCACGTTGGAGCAGCGTATTGAAGTGATAGAGTCATACGATAAAGGAAATTCGGAGAGGCAGTTGGCGGACATTTTTGGTTATTGATAAACACAAATGAATAAAATTTTGAAAGATAAAATTACGATTCGTAAAGAATGGGAAAGCTTCAAGTTTCGGGGTGTAAAGAGAATGCGTATCTCTATATAAACACTCTTTTTTCAGATATAAAAAATAAACTAGAGAGAGAAGTACTGTCGCAAAAAGCAAAAAAAAAAAAAAAAAAGAAACAATTCGAAATTTCTTCTTATTTTAAGAAAGTTTAAATTTTAAAAAATACGCATGTAGTTGTCCTTATATAATGCAGTATTCAATAAATAACACAAACAATTGTTTTTTGTGTTTTTTTAATTTATAACATTTGTAAATTTACTATACTATTTTTGGGTAAATTCTTTTGGCAATCTATTATTGACCTTCTTTGAGCGACCACTCTCTTAACGACAGTTTTTTCGCGGAACGGACGGTGGTCGCTCTAGACAAGTTTTACTGTAACATAAAAGTCATTTTATTTGTAGCAACATTTCATTCTGAGATTCCTTCCCCTCATATTTTAAATGTAGGCCTCTAATGTGCCGCTTTTTAAAGTACACAAAGCAATCTTAATAAAAAATATTCTAACACAATTTGTTGGCAAAACCAAGAAAATTGCTTTATTTTGACAATTGTTGTAATGTTTGTTAACTTCTTTTTAAAATTTTGTTTAATGAATTCATAAAGTAACGGATTGTAATAATAAAATAAGCAATAAAGAACATTAAAATTACTCTTGTTAATGAACATAAACTTTAAGCATGCTGTGTTTCATAGTATTTTATTTTCTATGAAACACAGCAGATATTATGCAGGTACTAGTAGAATTTTAATGCCAAGTTATGAAAAAATAAATACCTCATTTTGTTCTCAAATAATGAAGAAATCGAGAAAAGCAAATCTACATTTTAATTATTATAGAAATGTTTAAAACAATTACGTTCTAGCTGATTATTTGGACAGTTAAATATATCTGAAATTCATCAATTAAGCATACACTTCATGTAAAGATGATATTAATTCTAAAATACTTACAAATAATATCAATAATTTATTGCATTACTCTTATTTGGATTTGTCAAGACTATTATGTTTATGTTCTGAACAGTTACTAGCCATTAACTCATTCAGTTGAAAATCAAAATTTGTTAAATTCAATGTTTACAACAAGTAGCAAGTTTTAAATATGTAAGTGTAATAAAATTCAATAGCATTTAATTAACAATAAATGGATTGCATGATTATTTGTTTTATTAGGTTTTGGTTTTCATAAAAATTCTTCCATTTTTCAGAAGTGTTTAGTCTGATTTTTGTTTACACATGAGCAGTTTGCAGTTTCTTTTTTTCCAATTTTTCAATCTATATATTTGTTAATTGCATATCAAAGACTGAAATAGCCTGAAAACAGATCAAAATAATTTCCCGTAAATTAGAAAATAGTTTTGCAATTTGTTTAAGAAGATATTGTCAGACAGTGGCTTTTTAGTTAAAGTTAGAATTATTTGGAAACTATTTACACACAGATACTTAATTATGCCATCTAAATGCTATATATAAAATCAAAATCTTGTAGTATTGCAAGTCATACTATGAAAAATTTAAAACATACTTGCTTAATAATGTATTAGTAATATGAAATATACAAGTATTTTTTTGGGATTGTCCGCAAATCTCCATTCAATACAATTATATTAGCATCTGATAATCGTATCCCATCTATATGTGCTGACATATTGATAAGAATTCATTTATAAAATTTTATTTCGAGAATCCTAAATTCAGGCAACAAAAATATTCAAAAGTTACATGACAACAGTCAAACAATAATCATTAGAAGGCGCTAAAATCATGATAATTAAGTGACATATTTGGAATCCAATGTAAATCTACTTGTGTGGGACAGGAATAGATAGCACCCCTGCGTCTTAGAGTGGGTCGAGTTCCCTGAATACGTCTCTATAGGAAGCGTTCAATTGTCCGCCATTTTGGGATAGGCCCTCTCTCCTTGAGTCTGCTATTGAGAAATACGAGTTTCTGTTATTGAATGTGGACTTTATTAAATGTTTACAGATTCCAAATATAACTTAAATACCTAATGATCTACATATAAAAAAATCATTTTACCTTAAATAATAATTTATTTTTATATTAAAACACATACTATACTAATGCGTGTTTTGAAATAATTCGCGATCATTTTAAGAATAATTATATTCTAATTTTTTTCTAAGACTTTCTAAGTTATAAATTACTCCAAACCAGGGTTGATAAAATCATGTTTTTAAATAAAAAAATCGATTTTTTTTATTTAAATCAGATTTTTTTAAAATTTAAATTTATTTAAGTATTTGATACAAATATATATATGTTAACTTAAACTGTTCACAAGTTAGAGATCCAAATCAATTAATACATGCAAATTCTCTTTTACATGTAATTAAAAATATATATAATTAAAGATATATATATGAATAATTCATAAATCAGTAGGAAATAATTACTTTAAAATAGATTTTCTGTTTGTTATTAATTACTTTTCAATTATCTATAACATAATTTTAAAAATCCCTTTTCGGCAAGTTGAAGGCAGCGTAGATCTTTACGTTAATGTTACAAAAGTAATGAAATATTACATATTGATCAACTACAGACGTAGACAATGCTTCGTTTCTACATACTGCAAATTTACTCTGTGATTCTGTTTTCATGACATTAATTTTTAATATATCAAGGTTTTATCATTTCCATTTTTTATTCCAAAAGTTATGATAGATTTTTCGGTCAGTACATAGTAAATTTTTTTTATATCTCAACACATAATCATTCAACAGGTAGAGTCGTAAAGAAATAAACATCTCAGCAGTGCAACATCTCCTAGATAACATTAACCATATCTGGAGACAGTAACAAGAAATTGACTCTTGAAGACATGAAAAAGACTCTAGATTTAAAAATTAATTTATAATCTAGGTTACAATATAATTGTATGACATTACTTTGTCATATGGTAAAATCACATGACATGAAACACTTAAATACTACTAAAATGGCCTCATTTAGAGAACTTCTGGTTACAGAGATAGTCAGCTAAATTCCACATATAGAGAATAAAAATTATTAAACTGTGAGTGGCAAATTTAATACGTGTGTTTAAAGCATAGGATATGAATGGATAATTTGAACAGTAAATTTTAAATCTCCATCGACGGTTAAAACCAAATACTTAGGCAGAAAATCCCAAACATTTTTTTTGTTAGAGATAAGTTACTATCAAAAAGGATAAAGGAACTTTACTTTAAATATCTATTATTTTTGGTTATTTTATATTGATTTTATTACAAATCATGGTCCGCCATGTTTAGATTAAATATCAAATTAAAGTAATCTGTCAAATTAACTAATTATCAAATTAGTTGTTTGATTAATTAAAATTAACTATTTACTTAATTAAAATTCATAATTAAAACATTAAAAATCTTGAATAAGTGTATAAATAATTAATTGAATTCGAACTTACTACACAATTTGCTATTTTCATTTGGAATCCATTTATCTCTCCCGATCCTATGCAGCCACTGTTTTCTTCTTCTCTGCATTGCGCTTACCTACAGGTAAACGATATAATTTGAAGCCCGATTTCATGCTGTTCGAACATCCAACAGCACAGCAAGTGGACATCTTCAAATTTAAAGTATCTATTAAACGATATAAATATAAAAGCCAAAAAATGGTAAAACAGATAGAGCGTATAATGCTAAAGCGAGATAACACATTCAAGCAAAGACCCAACATGGCGGCTGTTTACCCATGTGACTTACTAATCAATTAAAATCGAAAGCGGCACGAAGTCTATGGGGAAAAGAGTGTCGCTACTTAAGAGACGTATTCAGGGCTTTAGGTCGAGTAACTCGTGTTGGGGAATAAGAATTTCACGGGAGCAAGAATCAACGCTTCGATCTCCGGTTACACGACTCCAATGCCAACACGCTGTTTGGTGAATAGCACCGTTTGTTTACTAATCGGCGCTATTCACCAAACAGAGTGTAGGCAGTTGATTCTGGATCCCGTGAAATTCTTATTCCCCAACACCAATTGAGTTACTCGACCCCACTCTGTGAAGCTGGGTGCCAGCTATTCTTGTCCCATTATTTTCAAAGTAGATTTACATTGGTCCAAATGTGTCACATGATTATCAGCTGATTTTTAGCGCCTTCTAATGATTATTGTATTGACTGTTGTCATGCAACTTTTGAATATTTTTGTTGCCTGAATTTAGGATTCTCGAAATAAAAAATTTTTTATAAAGATGTTATTCTTATCACATGTTTTCAGCACATATGGATAAGATTCGATTTTCAGATGCTAGTATAATTATTGAAATGGGATTTATATGACAATCCCATATAAATACTTGTATATTTCTGTTACTTAATACATTATTAAGCAAGTATGTTTAAATTTTCATAGTATGCCGCAATATAAAAAAGATTTTGTTATATTAGTATTTAGATGTACATTAGTTAATATCTGTATTGTAAATAGTGTCCAAATAAATTCAGCTTTAACTAAACTTATGTGACAATATTTTAAAAAATTGCAAAATTATTTTTCAATTTAGGAAATTATTTTGATCTGTTTTCAGGCTATTTCAGTCTTTGATATGCAATTAACTATATGATGAAAACATTGAAAGAAGAAACTAAAACGTTCATGTGCAAACAAAAATCTGATTAAACATTTCTGAAAAATGGAAGATTTTTATGAACACCAATATCTAATAAAACAAAACAAATAATCATGCAATCCATTTATTATTAATAAAATGCTATTGAATTTTATTATAGAGATTTTGTTTTATAAGAACTTCCTTCTCTTATTTTAAAAAAATTCTACAAGATTTTATTACATTTTAATTTAAAACTTGTTACTGTTGTAAACATTAATTTAGCAAATTTTGATTTTCAACTGAATGAGTTAATGGCTAGTAACTGTTCAGAATATAAACATAATAGTCTTGACAAATCCAAATAAGGTAATGCAAATTATTGATATTATTTGTAAGTATTTTAGAATTAATATCCTCTTTACATGAAGTGTATGCTTAATTGATGAATTTCAGATATTTTAAACTGTCCAAATAATCAGCTAGATAGTAATTGTTTTAAACATTTCTATTATAATTAAATGTAGATTTGCTTCTAAACCTCCTTCATTTGAAAACAAAAGAGGTATTTATTTTTGATAAGTAGCATTAAATTCTACTAGTACCTGATAATATCTGCTGTGTTTCATAACAAATAAAATACTATGAAACACAACATGCTTAAAATTTATGTTATTACAATTAGTTATTTTATGAATTCATTAAACAAAATTTTAAAAAGAAGTTAACAAACATTTGTTGTAAAGTTAATTAAATCACTAAAAGTCAATTAGGACAATTAATTGTTGAATTCTAAGTTGTAAAGTTTAAGTGAGTTACTGAATATCAAGTAGAATATTTAATTGTTAAATGCTAAAAAGGAGTGAAAGTTAAATCGTTTATCGTAAAGTTTGATTAAATTATGTAAAGCTTAATTGAAATATTTTTATTTATAAAATTCAAATTGACTGTTGGAATTCTAGAAGTTTGATATGCAGCCATGTTGTTATATAAATTAATTATTTCTCTTATATATATTTTTTTTATTGTTAATTCTCCTTCTATAAATTTGGTTTTCATTTTTATTCAACCAAAATCAATTATCTTATTCTTTTAATATTCAAAAAAAAAAAAGTATTAATTAAGAAATTTTTTTTATTTCGGTTTAAGTAAAAGTTCAGCAATGATAGGCTTCAAAACAGAGTGCAATGAACCTTTGTAGCAGAATAGAATTCCCGCCTTTCAAGCCTAGCTCGCCTCCCACCTTGCAAAGCTTAAGAAAAACACATGGCCCCAGATATTTTCCTCTTTACTTTAAAAAACAGTCGTGGGTGTCCTTTTTAGAAATTTGTCGGTAAATTTCTGTTTCACACGCATTTTTGCAGCTGTGCTCAGTAGTTAAAAAAAAAAAAAAACCTTTGACCCTTTTGGGGCGCAGTTTAATTCGGGGACCTCCAGGCAAGGTTGAGAAACATTCCGTCCCTTTGAGGTAAAAACACCGCATTGAGAAAAATTCATTTTGGAATTTCTTTTCGGCTCTAATCCTGACAGAAATATGGGACGTTTCTACCCAAAAATTGAAGTTCAGAATTCCCTTCTGAAATTTATGGCGAGGGAGCACATCTTACTCCTTCGACCCTTGACCCTGTGCGATTCGGAGCGGGAGCCCTGTTCAATTCTTGTCAACACTTCGTAATTTCTTTTTCGTTAGAGAAAGTCAAAATCTTGTATACCACGTGGTTTTTGGGGGCGTGATTAATCTAAGGGGTTGCTTGATTTTGAAAACTTTTAACCAATGAGGTCTTAATAAGTTGGCTACTTTGCGTAAAAGCCATCGCCAATAAAAATTTTAAAAAGGGTGTTTGGGGGTTCTTTAGAGACAGAGACTGAGAGGGACACTGAGAGAGGGAGAGAGAGAGACAGACAGACACTGGCAGATAGAGGGAGAGCTTAAAAATTTTCTTTGGACTGGACTTGGAAAAATTTAGAAAAGGATGATTTAGAAAAATTTAGATGGAGACGATTAAGAAAGAAATAGATGGGGTTGCGTGAGCGAAATGGAAATGCGAAGAAGAGCGTCTTCCGAAGCGGATTAGAGTTCTAAGCCCTCAGAGATAGCCAGTGAACGTGGTGGCGACCAGGAAATCCCCTGCTCTCAGCGCAGAAGCATTCGGCGAATTTCCGAAAATGATCCATGGCGAACATAGCACAATATGAGAAATTTGTCATGTTCAAAAATGCACTAGTCGTGTTTTTAAAAGAAGTCATAAATCTTCCAGCCGTCGACGAATTCCGGTCAAAGAATAACCAATAAACCCGTCAAATAAAATGTCGCAGGGCCCCATTGTGATGGAAAAAGAGTCTACCTATTGCTAGGAGCCCGGAGAAAATCCGTTACTCGTGGTCTTAAATGTTACGTGGGATTGTCTAATGGATCAGTGGCGAGCACCGGCAAAAAGTGTCCAGTGGCCCCGTCAAACAAACAATGCCATCTTCAATGTGTTCTTTTCCACCCAGTCCGGGACAATAAACTTATATCTTGCTGTCTATTCGCTGAACAATGAACTCCATCATTGCTGATTGTTCGCCATCCAACTTACCGACGAGAAGAGGCCATGTATAAAACCTTCCAGCGGCCATCAACAATTAAAGATAAGTGTTTTAATTAAAAATTTTTGTACTGTTTAAAAGATCGAGATTTTGGATTCTAATGGGGATTTTTGCTTAGCCTGAATTTGTGTATTTTCCTTTTAACATGCAGGTTTAACTATACTTGATAGGCATGAAATAATAATTATTTTGTTAATAATATGAGGTTTTAGGCAGGTTCTAACTTTTCAGCATGAAGTAAAATTAACTTGCAAATAATGTAATGTAAAGTTATATACATGAAAATTATAAAGATCATAAAAGGGTAAAGTGTTAGATATTAAGTTGCAATATTTTGCATTTAAGAACAAAATTATTTATGTGTTATAAATATGTATATCATAGATTTCAAAATTAGTGTTAAATTGAATGCGAAAAGAGTCCATGCAATACCTATTTAGATAAAATGAAATTTTTGAGTAACCACATAAAAATATTGAATTTAAAATAAATTAACATGTTGGAATGTTATGTTGAAATTAGAACTAAAAGGTTATGGTTAAAACTTTATATTATATGCTGTTTTGAAATTTCAATTATATTGATTGTCTAAGCAATCCATAGAAGTTTTGTTATAATTTTCTTATATAGAACATCTAAGTATTTATAAAGTGTTATTCCTTTTTGATATGTTCTGACATCAGTAATTGTGCATCCTTGCTACAAAGAATCAAATGCATGATGTTTAAAAGGAGATATTTCTATTAATATAAAATAGCAATTAAAGTTTTAATTTAGAGATGGCCACTCATATAATCCTAGAATGATAAGTTTAATATTTAAAAATTTTGAATAGGCTTTAGGGTAAAAATTTGGAATCATAAATGAACATTAATTAAAAATCTGTTTGAGAAAGGGTCGACCCTAATACTGATGACTTATTTTAAAGATTGTTATGGATGTCAAGTTTTAAAAATTCTTGTATGTGTGTCAATAATATATGTGTATTTATGTGAAAAAGGTAACTTAATAAATTAATTAGGTTTAAAATTTGGCTTTGTTTTCCTTGTCAATGTGTAAGCACTGAGAAAGTAAGTGTCAGGGTTATATTGCGGGTTTTAGATTTTTTTCTAAAATATAACACAACGCTTTGGGTTAATCACTTTTCTAATTTATATTTTGGTAAATATGAATGTTATTAAAGGATATTTGAGATAGAAGCTAAGTTGAAAATGCATCTTATGCCTGTTGCTAAAATTTCATTAAGTGATGATGTTGAACTGTAGTTGAGAATTTGTTTGATATTAATTGATGTTAGGGTTATGAGATTTTAAGATTATTGATTTGTATGAAGTTCATATTGAGATTAAATGGCAGTAAATTTTGAACTAATTAAGCAACAGGTGTAGTTGCATTCTAAATTACTGAAACTTCTAGTTTTTCAAATGAGTAAATGATATAATAGAGATTCTTAATATCCTTAATCTAATAATTTGTTTAGTAATACTCGAATGCTTTTGAGTCAAACAAAGGATCTCTAGAAATTTTTAATTTAGTTATGCTTATGTAGTTTGAGGAATTGAGAATTACCTTTTTGAGTTATTGTTGTGGAGTATATGATTTTGGATATAGAGTAGATGTAAACAAACAATCTATTGATTCTTCTAAAACAGTAAACAAGGTCAAAATCATAATTAAAACTTCACAATATTGTCGTGTTAAGAAAACACGTTCCTTCTCTTGACCATTTTTTTTTCTCCTGAGATGGGGCACAGGAAGCATGATCCCCTCCCCTTCTGATTTTCTGGGAATTGCGCGTGGGGTGTTTGACTTTTATTTTCTTTTTTCTTCGTCCGTAAAAAAGAAACTTCGAGAACTTTCTCTGACGTGGGTGGTTTGTTGACCAATGGTCTTTGAGTTGGGGGGACTTCGGAAAGATATTTTTTTTGGGTTGCTAGGCAGATCGGTTTTGGAGACGAAGTCATCAGGATGTAAGGTGGGGTACGTAAAATTTTGTCCGGGGGCCCTCGGGTTTCCCACGGCCGGTGCGGAATGAAGAGACGGAGTAAGTTAAATGCTTTCGCTAAATAACGCCAAATTTGTGGACCGGAGAAGATTGAACGAATCAAACAATTGGTTAATTGAGTAGATCTGGGTTCCTAAATAGAGTTTGCCCTGAAACTAAAAGAATTTTATATGAAAATTCATAATTTTGACCGGAAATACTACAGCGTTAAAATTAGTCTAAAAAAAAATCGCTGTTCGGTCCACGTTGAAAAGAATGATTAATCAAAAATGTAACTTTCTGAATTTTTATACTTGCGTTCGCTAAGGCTATTTTGAGCAATTCCTGTTTGATCCTTGATTTAATTTGTGAGAAGGTGCAGTGAAATGTCTATTGTTGGAGAGGAACATTGATTTATTGTTGTTTCGTGTCATGGAATGTAATGTAAAATTGTGATGAAATAATTATGTCTTTAATCAAGAAAAATTTCAAGTGAATGATATTGCTGTAAACATGATCATTTATTTTCTTCCGTAAACTACAATTTAGGTTGACTTTATTTTGTTCTATGTCATGGTCTGAGATGTAAAAAGTTTAAATGAGGTGATTATGTTATTAGTAGTCAGGAAAATAAACATGTGTATCTGTGAATGGCATTTGCCTTAATTCATTAAATTTCTTACGAAATGCTTCAAAATTATATTGAACTTGGCTTCTCAAACAAAATCCTGGTATGTGTTTTTATATTAGTGATGGATCATGTCAATGTACTGTTGTATATGTTTTAATGATTTTTTTTAAATAAATGAATGTTAATCAGATCTGCACAGGTTGATTTAATGTAGGAGGAACTCCTTAAAACTTTAAAATTATGCTTCTCTTTTAAATTCATCGTGTTATTATTGTTTCAAATACTCAAAATTTTATTAGTAAATAGTAGCTTCCTTTGTAAAAAAAAAAAAAAAAATCTCATGTAGACAGAGCTTCCTTAAGGCATGGCTTGGTTGAACTCTGGGTTATAAAATCAAACACAACGCGATCAAATCTACTTTGTATGTATAAAATTAAGTAAAAAATCAAAATTATCAACACGAAACATTACAACAATTGTTAAAATAAAGCAATTTTCTTGGTTTTGCCAACAAATTGTTAGGATATTTTTTATTAAGATTGTTTTGTGTACTTTAACAAGCAGCATATTAGAGGCCTACATTTAAAATAGTATGAGGAGGAAACTCAGAATGAAATGTTGCTACAAATAAAATGACTTTCGTGTTAATAAATTATTTTGACTTAACAAAAAATTATATCAAGAATTTAAAACTATTTCAAGGTTTCTTTTCCTGCCAGTTTTCCAACAACATTCTCTTTATTTTCATTCAAGAAAAACATCTAATTTCATATAGATTTGTATAAATAAAGAAGTCATCTTTAAAATTTTTTCATACAAATATATGAATTTATTTTCTGATTTCCAATTAAAATTCATGGTTACTTAACACCACAGATAAGAATATTACATCCCAAGGGACAATGGTTCATTATGGTCTTATTGCATAGAATAACAATGAAACTTTATATTATTTTGGGCCCACTTTCATCTGAATATTTTATTCAAAATGCAAAAATAATGTTTATAATTCAGTTATTTTGACAAGTTTACCAAAACAAGTTGGCAAAAAAAAGTTTCTACCAGTCAAGTAAGTACATCAACACAATTTACAATATGCTTTTACTTAATTTATAATTCTGAATAAGATTTATGAGTCCTATTGCCTATCAAAATGTTTTTCAATAACTGATTGATGGTTCACATGTATGTAGCATTGATGAATGAAATATATAAAATAAGCTGCATAGATCAAAGGAAATTTTAAATCTTTAATGATGCAAAAGATAAATATCAAAGCAAATTAATATGAATTGATTTCTCTGTATCATTGACCTATATAGGGTCAGGTGGGGTAAAAGTGGTCATACATCAAATATAAAGCTATATCTTCGTAATTAATACTTTAATTAATGTAACTTTTTTTATTTTAGCTTGTAATAGTTAAGAACTAACAAGGAGAGGGAACGACTTGGGAAATTCAATTCGGGATGAGGCTTCGTATATTAATAGTATACCTTTAGGTTGTTCATCCATCAAAATGTTAAAGCGCAATGGCATGCTAATTCGGAGAAAATAGCCCTCAGACTTTCGATACAGCTTATATACCAGTAAGTTGTCACCGTTGTTGAAGCGCGAATAGCATGGTCAGTATCAGTGGTGGACTGGGTCTAAAAATAGTGGTTACCATAAGTCAGTGGGGGCACACATATATCTATAATCATATCATTAATATATATATATATATATACAAAAAAGACAGCAAAACAATTATATTATTATTATATATAATTAACAATTAATAATGTAATTTCAATTGTAACCATGTATTTTTCCTGTATTGTGTTGTAAACTGTATTCTTGTGTTGTTTTGAATTGGGTAGTGCCGGTGTGGTTGATGGACTTTTGGTGGAGGTTTGGGTCTCTGTGGTTCTTTGAAATAAACAGAAAGGTCTTGAGTCTTCAATGCTCTAAGAAATATCACTAAAACGTACAAAACTGTTTCCACTTCAGCTATCCATGTACTAGCGGGAATTCCTCCCTCGGACCTTACTCTTAAATTTCATAAAGAAAAATTTAAACAGATGAAATTAAAAACTGATATTTTAATAAATGATGAATTATTGACTGCAAACAGTGTTAATGCTCCTCCTCCACGGGATTTACCTTGGCAGGGGCGTAGAATTTCTTGGAATATTGAGCATTCAAATGTTAACATGATAAATGAGTCTAATTATAATTTTTACACCGATGGATGGAAGATTGAAGGTAAAACTGGTTGTGGAATTGTGTTATTTAGGGGAGGAGAAAAGATTAAATCTTTTCTATCCGATTAAATGATGATTCTTCCATGTTTATGGCCGAAGCTTATGCTATTAAGTGTGCTCTCATGGAGGCTCAGAGACTGAATAACTTAACTCTTCCAATTCATATTTTCACAGATTCTATGTCTGTTCTCAAATCACTAGAAGCCGTCAATGACAGATTTCAACTCATTAGAGACATTAAAACTATTTTACAAAATCTAAATTGCTCTTTTCACTGGGTCAAGGCCCATGTGGGTACTTATGGTAATGAACGTGCGGATTTCCTTGATAAGGAAGCCACTCGAAAGGAAGATGTAGATGTTTCTTTGGGAACTCCTAAATCCTTAATAAATCTTAAAATTAGAAATCAGATTTCAAAATTATGGCAACTTAGATGGGAACATTCTCAACAGTCTAGATTCACCTTCGGACTTTTTCCAACCACTGACTCAAGGAGATGTTTTGGTGACTTTTTTATTAATCAAATCTTAACTGGACATGGGTGTTTCCCGGCTCATCAGAGTCGTTTTTTTTTGGTAAAGATAACAATTGCATGTGTAATACTGATATAGGCACTGTTTCACATTACATCCATGGATGTCCTCTCTTTGGTGAAATCAGGAATAACTTTTTTCCTGCTGACTTTGCTTCTTTGGGTATCTTGGATCTTGTTCAGAACGGTCAATCAAGAAGGGGCTTAATTGAAATTGTTAAATCTGCTTTTCAGGTCTCTCTTGAATGTTAAACTGTTTTTATTTCCTTTTTCTTTTCAATTGTAACCATGTATTTTTCCTGTATTGTGTTGTAAACTGTATTCTTGTGTTGTTTTGAATTGGGTAGTGCCGGTGCGGTTGATGGACTTTTGGTGGAGGTTTGGGTCTCTGTGGTTCTTTCGGGTGATGGTTGTTTGAAATTTCGGGCTCTGTATCAGTGCCTTATAACTCTACTGCTTCACGCGTTCCTCTTACTTATTGTTACAGTTACCTAAATTGTATTTTGTGAAATTTCTTCTCACCAGGTTCATCGGACAAGTCTGTAGCTGGGTTGTTGTGGTGACGGGGATGTAGGCGGAGGTGGGGTTGTGGTCTTTAGGAGGTAGCTCCACCCTGTCCGACTGGTTTCTCTTCCGGCTGGGCTTTCGCTCGACCGGTCATTTGTATTTGTTCCATATGCCATGTTGCAGGACGGGATTATTCCAGTCTGGTTATACTATTATTATACATAATTAACAATTAATAAATTTAATTTTTTTACAAATGCGCTGTGATATCTCAAAAATCGAATTCAAAATCCTTAAAGACAAAGTTCTTTTGAAATATTTTCAATTGAAGCAGGTGTATTAGGATACAGATCGGAACAGAAAAATGAGTATGAGATACCGAGTGAAAGAGTAAAACAAGCATAATGATCGGCATTACACTGAAAACCACCTCAAAAATCATCAAGACTGCTAACTAAATTAAATCTACATAAATATGAAAAGAAAGGACCATGGATAATTAATATGTGTCAGTTATTAATCGTTATTGGGTGCATAATCTCCCATACGCTTGTTGGATGGATAAAGAATGTATCCAAAATTCACTAAATTTCGGCCCCCCAGAGCTAAACCAAAATTCTTGATTTTATTTAAAATCACTACA
Organism: Araneus ventricosus; assembly: GCA_013235015.1. Taxonomy (NCBI): domain Eukaryota; kingdom Metazoa; phylum Arthropoda; class Arachnida; order Araneae; family Araneidae; genus Araneus; species Araneus ventricosus. The sequence goes on along the minus strand of BGPR01000028.1, from coordinate 1,311,113 downwards.
ACTGTTTGTTCTTAATTTTCATTTTAAAAAAAGAATAAAATCGTGACAGCATTGCTTTCTGGCTTGACAGGCTCAAAAATTTTCCTACTTTTCTAGTCATTCCACTTACTTATTGCGTTGACGCGGTCTAAAACATTTTCTGGCTAGTTATTTCTTTGTATTTTTTTATTAAATTATCGAAAGTATTGTAGTGTTCTTTATGATTCCTATTGTCAGGTGAGAAAAGTCTGTAAAATGAGCCATGAGTTTTGATAATCGCTACTACGATACAAAATTTTTTATGACCTCAGCGCCCCCCCCCCAACCCGAATCCTGTATTCATCACTGGACCCAGGTAAGAATGACATGACTTTGAATTCGGAAATTTTATTTTCGACATCTACAGTTTACAAATTTGCATTTCATTTTAGTACTTTTTACTGTCTGGATGGACGACAAACTCTCAGTGAAGTTTTTATCTTGACTCAACTCTTTAAGGTTCATTTTACCCCAAAATTAAATGCTAAACGTTCGCTCTGCAAAGTAGAATTAAATGAGTTCAAGCTAAAGCAAAGAATTGGTAATGGTTTATTATTTTTAAGTATTCAACTTTGGACCACAGCTGGTTCCAAAATCTTAGTTCTTACATTTTGAACCACAATTTTGTCCCCTGGATTAAGCTCAGTTAATATTTTAGATGACCTATCATAATAATGCTTTTGTGTTTGTCGTCGTCTTAATAGTTTAATATTGGCATCTTTAAAGAGTTCAGGATTCAGGAGCTTATTACTAATCGACAATTTAGTTCTCAAACGTCTATTAAACATTAATTGAGCTGGTGATAATCCTAATACTGAAATTGGGGTATTTCGTTATTCTAACAATCCTATATCAGGTCTTCGATTACCCTTAAGGCTTTCTTGAAGACTCTTTTGCTTTGCCTACTGCCTTCTCAACCATTTCATTGCTTTGCGAAAGGTGAGGACTTATAAACACAATTTCAATATCCTATTCCTTCCCAAAATTCCTAAATTGGTAACTATTAAAAGGTACATTAACACAGATTATAGTTTCAGGAATACCAAATCTAGCAAATGCTACTTCTAACTTACAAATAATTTCCTCACTGCTCTTATTGTCAATTTTGGAAATTTCTATCCATTTAGAGTAGTAATCAATAATTACTAGATAATCAGTATTATTCAAATACCTAATATCTATTCCTGTCTTCTGTAAGGGTCGACTTGCTAATTCATGGTTCTCAAGGGCAGTGGAGGACTGGAGGTTGCCAGCTTGCTCGATGGCAAGTGGGCCCCTTAAACAGAAGACAATTTGGGCCCCCAGGAAGTGTGGGAGAGAAAAAAAAGAAGAATTAAAATAGCCCTGTACCCAAGGTCCATGTTTCGGCGTTCCACACCCGTCGTTGGGGATTTATTGCCATCGTAATTCCACCAGCCGAACAGCGGGTAGTCGAATACCGACCCAAGACGCGTACGCAATTACAACTGCCCTTAGGAACTGTACTGAGGTCTCTGTCCACTTCCTTTGACCTTCTGTTCATTTACAGATGTTTCTTCAGAATATTGCAGACATCCCACAAACCTTCGGGCCATTGGAACAGGGTACCTCTTCTGTGCAAAGTCGAGCCGCAATATGCATTAAGATTTTTTGTTGGTTTCGGAAGCCCCCGAAAAGACGGAAGGAATTGCATCCCTTTGTGCAGAAAGGGTGCGGTTCTTGTGAGAGATGGCTATAAGAGGTGCTTCTTTCTTTCTTTTTTGTAGTTTCATTTTACTGTCATAAATCTGACAAACAAGGGAAAAAGGCAAGGAAGGAAAAGGTTTTCTTGGCTAAAACTGTGACTAGGACATAAAATGACATTTATGAAAAGACGACACTCACGCGCGTTTGGGGAGAGTTTGCGGTTAGAAGAGTAAAGGGATCTCAGTCTTATTGGTTTGCCTTTCGTGGAAAATAATTAGTGAGAAAAGTGTTATTTCTGTTCTTAGTCGGAAGAGAGTAAAGACATACGTGGCGTATCTTTCTAAAGGAAAGAAAAACATTTTAAGAGGTAAGCTGAAATTATCATTTCTCTATTTTTACATTGTTTTTGTAGTATTAAACACTAGCTGCATTCGGCTACCAACCTATTCGTCCATCAATTGTCTTAATTTGATTATATTAACAAACTTTAAATTCGCCAACTTATTTAATTTTTGTTAAGTTCAAAGTATTATTTGTTACAAAAGACCGAGAAAGAAATTAGTTGTGCAAAGAAAAAAAAAGAAAAGAAAAACAGTAGATAGGAAATGTATTAGCATTTGAGATAAATTTTGATGCAGTATGTTTTTGTGTCTAATGAAACTAATGACATAAGTCTTTACATTGAACTGTTAAAAAAGTCTAAGAAACACGAGATTTAATGAAGATTATTTTTTAAAATTTTGCATAATTATAATCTAAAATTCTACAATTATAGAGCATTATTAAGCTTATTATAAAGTGAAAATTTAACCTAATCATAACAAATAAATGAATTGCTTAATCTCCAGGAAGATTATCTTGCCTTAAGTGAAAAGATGAGCTTAAGCTTCATTGTTGAAAAGTAAATTTATCAAAATAACATAGAAAATCTATCAAAAACTAAATTTATTCGAAGTAATGAAGGAAAAAAAATGGCGAAACAATGAAAATGGACTGGATTTTAATACAACAAAGGCAGTTTTTTACATTGCAAGAATGTATTTTGTACAAATCTATAGTTTTGCTCGATCTTTATGAAATTTGGCACACATACTCTTCAAAAAAAGATGAAAATAACTATCAACTTTTAAAAGTTCAAAAGTTAATTAAAATTTCAGTTATTTAAAAAGTAAGCAAGATTTTAGTGTTTTTTCGCAATATTTTCAGAAAATACTATCTAACAAAATGATTTTTGAAATATTTATAATTCAAAAATATCTTTTTAATGATACAAATTTAATTACAAATTACTGAAACATTACCAGTACAAATTACTAAACTCAAAATCACCCAAAGAAGTTTGTTTTAAAGGTTCCTGGCTCTTTCAACTGGAGTTGGGTTGATACCACGTTTTGCTGTATCAGGTACAAGTTGATACTGATACGCGCTTGTACCTGATACTTTTACTTGATACTTTTGTATCTGATACAGTCGATAACCGATCCCTTCCTGTCGGTTCGGAACTGGGTAGTCGGCAATTGGTTAATGATACGAGATTTCTGCCTTGGCGATGCTAGCATGTGTTATGTGGGCATTTTTTTAAAAACTACCTATATATATTATTTCTTATCAATACCTGGAATAAAATTATTTCTAACGCATTTTTTTTACCTGTTCTTGCAATGTTTATTAAGTATATAAGATTGATGGGATTTTCAATGATTAAATAAATATATTTTGCTTTAAGCATTTATTTATTCGAAACAAATAAGTAACTCAAACAACAGAATTATTATTAGTAAAATAAATTGAACATAAAAATTAAATGCTGAACATGAATAGAATTTTCAGAATATAACGATTTAAAAATATAATTGAACAGAAAATATTTATATTTTAAAATATAAATATACGATGAAATACTTAAAAACAAAATGAAAATAAAACTGTTGCTATCAGTCTTTTAAGTTTTAAAAAAGTCTTTACTTTTTAAAAATGATTTAATAAATTCTGTACAAAATTAAAATTAGCAACTAAAGCTAAAGGTAACGAGCAATTTTGGAAGAGATGGAGGTAATAGTTTTTAATGCTAAACCCGTCTATTAATATATAGAGTTTAATATGAACAACTTGAAACAAAAAACGTGAAATTTCTCTTTAATTAGGAAAAGAGGGAAGTAGGTACATTAACAAAAGTGTAACATTGAGAACATACAAGGTACAACAACAAAAGAGTTAAAGAGAGAGATAAAAATAATTCAATAATTATAGTTTTAAAAAACTAATTTTTTTTACTTTGTCAGTAGATAATCTTGTTTCTCGTCATTTAAGATCAGTACCACTATCGAAAAAATGAGTTGTCATGGAACGGATGTCACAATCGTGCGGAAATGATTTCTGACTAGTTTTTTTAATACAGAAAATTGTACCTCTCTTCTCGCCACTATTTTAATCGTTCTTTAATAAGGAAGTACCTATCCACTTCGGGGATCATTCTCGATCGAGATGTTCCTACACGCGTGTAAGATGCTAAAATCCTATCGAATCTTTTCCACAAAATTAATGCATTACATATCAATCCCACACATACAAATCCCAGCTTGGGAATCCCGCCTTCCGATATACTTAACTATTTGTTTCTCTCCTTTCCACCCCCACCCGTCATGACTTCAAAACCAAGGCCACATGCACTTCATCATCATACCTCTACCGAAAACGGGAAGCTATCCGCAACCCGGAACTGTATCAATCTGATTTGTATCAGCCGACAGAAAAGGAACGCGACGGAAGCGATTACTTATCGCTATCATTCGAGTCCGAGAACTGATACCGACTACCTGATACTTTTGGTCTGTATCATTTAGGTGTATCTGATACTTTTGCGTATCTGATACTAAGTATTAAGTTGATACAGTATCACCCAACCCTACTTTCAACAGATGCCCTATTATTGGGCAGCATTTCTCCTTCATACTTTGTCTCTAAAACCGTATACGAAATATTTAACTTACGGAATTTAAAATCAAATCACTTTAATCATAATTTCGTTATTTTAAACGTAGAAAATTAAGGGGTGTTAAATGGATTTATTTTAAAGACGCGGAAAAATTAAATATATAATAAAAAATTAAATTAAATATATATATATATATATATATATATATATATATATATATATATATAAGATCAGGCTTTAAAAAGGTAAAAGGCAGTCCATTTTGATCATAGAAGAGACCATTTTTGCTTAAATCTTCTTTTATTGAGGCATCAGGCGTTATTTCTTCATAGGTAAAGTACTTAATTTTTCCGTAGCTCCATGACCAGATTTCAGAAGTTTACGCCTGAGCGGCGGATTGTTGTTGAAAGCTTACATGCTGGCGTGAAAAAAGGGCAGAAATGAATGCGCAGAACGCTTAAGTACCTAGGAAAGGGGATTTCCCCTTTAGAAACTCGTGATTTGAAAAGAAAGTTGTAGTGCGTTTATTATGATGAAGTAGAAGTATTTAAAATGAGGCGTCGTTAATATTATTTAGGAAAGTTAAAAAATTAAATATCACATATATATATATATACACATAATAATAATCTTACTTAATTTTATTTCAAATTCTAATATTATATATTTTAAAGTCTTAATGTATTCCAAAATCACTTTTCTTAAACTCCAGCTTCGTTCTATTTCCCGCGCTGGAGGTATATTAAATCTCTCATTTTGGCATATTTATTACTAAAAGGATATTTTAATCGCTTTCACGCGCACACATAAATCGCGAATTCTTTTCCAGACTTTTCCCTAAAACACTTACGTAATATACTAAAAATAGCTATTATGCCCTTCACTTTGATCTCGTGTCTATATGTTAAATCCCTACCTGAGAAAATGCAGGGATTTTCTGTTCTCTTTTTGGCTTGAAACTTGAACCAAGATGTACGTACACTCAGCCACTCTCTCATAATAAAATGAAAATTAGAATATAACTCGGCCTGTTTTTGTTATTTAACGACTACAACAACGAAAACATTTCATATATATATATATGAATTAATGTTATGATTGTAGATATGTGTGGGCCCTCACTGTCTCCTGACAACTACTATTTTCAGACCCAGTCCGCCACTGCTCAATTTTATCATTGAGAAACACAAGTTCATCAATACAATATAGATAATTTCTTACTTTGTAGTATGGTAATAAACATTTTGGTACTACTTTTTTCTCAGGTCAGCACATTTTGAAATATTCAAAAAGTATTTGAAGCTCCTTATCTTCTTCAGTAGGTTTTTGAAATATATAATTATTAAATATTTTAAACCTACTAAAACTTATTGGTAAAAGTTTCGAGACTGAACGTACATTATTTAACATTTCTGGATCATCTCCACCTGTTTCTTTGAAGCCTAGATAAAGTATCAGCAAGATACATACTACCCGAAATATATTTAATTGTGAAATCATATATATATATATATATATTTTAGTAATTTAAGTAACATTCTCTGCAATCTGTTGTAATTTTACCAATGGGTTTTTGTACAATCGAATCTAAAGGCTGATGGTCACTTTTGACCAGTACTTTGTGTAAATATACAAGATTATGGTACTTTTCGAATGCAAATACTATGGCAAATAATTCCTTTTCTATCTGGGCATATTTTTTTCACAATCAGTTAAGCTCCTAGATGCAAATGAGAGAGGATGCCCCTCTTGCAACAAACAAGCACCCAACCCATTTTTAGGATATCACATTGAATAGTTATAGACAAAGAGTCATTAAATACCTTTAACACAGGTGTTGAACTGATTAATCTTTTAATTTCCTCAAAACTTGTCTCTTGCTCATGATTCCACTGGAATTCTATATCTTTCTTTAACAATACTCTCAAAGGAGATGTAACTGCAGAGACATTAGGTTTAAACTTTGACAAGAAATTAACCATACCTAACAACCTTTTTATATCATTTTTACTTGTTGGTTTTTCTAGCTCATTAATTGCCCTAACATGACTAGGATCAGCTTTTACCCAATCTTTCGATACTAGCAAACCCATATATTTAACTTCTTTAATTCTTAATTGAAATTTATTAGGCTTAAATTTGATATTATTTTCTTTAGCTCTATCCAAGACTTCCAATAAGATTTTATCACGTTCCTCTTTATTTTTACCCGTTATAATTAAATCATAAAAGTATATCTCAACTCCTTCTATATCACCAAATAGCTTTTGGTTCTTTTTCTGAAATATCTCAGGAGCTGTGCAGATATCAAAGGGTAATCTGTTGAATTTATAGCGACCAAAAGGTGAATTGTAAGTACACAATTCTGCACTATCCTTATCTAGCGGTATTAACCCTTCTTTTAAATCTAGCATTGAAAAGCATTGTTTGCCTTCAAGTCTGCTGATAATTTCACCAACATAAGAAATAACATAATGCACTCTTTTAATTTCTTTATTTAAGTTTCTGGGATACAGAAAAATTCTTAATTTGCCATTTGGCTTTTTAACAATAATTAAACTATTTACCCAATCTATCGGATTATTGACTGGAAAAACTATACCTAACTGAACAAATTCATTAAGGGTTTTTTCTAACTCTTTATGTAGGGACTGAGGAACTCTCCTTGGTGCATTAATTAAATGTTTTACTTCACTTTTAATTTCTATATAGTAAAGTTTCCCTGGAAATTCACCTAAACCCTTGAATACTTCACTATATTGATCCATAATGCTATCTTAACTAATTGTTTCAACCTGTCCAATTTTTCTGATTAAATTTAAATTCTGACCTGTACTTACTCCAGTACCAAGCTTAAATTCTATCATATTATTTTCAACATTAATTTTCTTTAACCACATATTAATCTAATGAATTTATAATTAACATATTATCATTATTTACCTGTTCTGTAACTCTGTCTATAAATAAATTCATACCTCTATTAGAGCAATTCTCATTCTCTAAATTGTTTACATTGCGATAATTTTTTTTCACTGTCGTGCACACTGCTGCAAAATGATTTTTTCTTTTGCATTTTGAACATATTTTTCCATAAGCTGGACAGTTTAATTTTTTATGTTCTTTTCCACACTTTTTGCAGTTCAACACTGTTTCACTGGCACTGTTCTTTGTATAAGATGCTGTCCCTTTAGGATTCTTATCACGATTCTTCTGTATTTCATGGACTTTCGAAGCAGAATCCACAGTCTCAATTTGATGTTTGCTGGCTTCTTGATGCTCGGAGGAACTCTGCTACGTTATTCAGTGTTAAATCTGACTCTCTTAGGAGTCTTTCTTGTAGAGACATGTCCAGGAATGGCGCTAGAGTTTGCCCGACAGGGGGGACGAGTGTAATGAAATTGGTCTCAAATTTTCGCCAGATTATTATTTGTCAACTACAGTTGAATACCCCGTACAAAAATTTTCCCCGACGGGGGGCACAGAATCCCCGACAGGGGGGCCATGGCCCCCCTCTGGCGCCACCCCTGGACATGTATCTGATCCCTATGACTACTCTATCTCGAATTAGCCCTTCCTTTTGGTCACCGAAGTCACATGTTGAAGCTAGAGTTTTTAATTCCGTCAGGTAATTGCCTACTTGCTAGCCTTCATGTTGAGAGCACGAAAAGAACTTGAATCGTTCAAAAACTACATTTCTTCTAGGAATGTAGTAATTAGTGAACATTTCTAATACATCGTCGAATTTTCTGTGCTCTTTCTATTTTCTGATTTAAAAGTGTTGAAGATGTCTGTCCCTTCATCACCCAGAAGATTTAGCAAAATTGCTATTTTGTCCTTCTCCGATGCTATTAAATAATTTTAGAACTTTTGCGTCCATCTGTTCCAGGTGTCAGCTAAGTTACTGCAGCTAAAAATTATTGCACTTGACGGCCTAAATATTTCCATTTTTTTATTTTGATTGAAGAGCACTAAGTTTATTCAACGTACTTGCCGCAAATTTTCTCACTCAAAAATCACGCACCTGAACAATAGTTCTATCTTTCAGCATCCGGTAAATTCCATAGGGGCGGTTCGATATTTCCGATCTTACATCATCTAATGTTTATGCTTATTCATATTATTAAGTTATTTGTGCATTTTGTACAATATATTCAAGTCCAGCCATTTGTTAACAGTAACTCCATGTTTTTTCAGAGTCGACATATCAATACAACATCCATTGTTGATATGGACGTTGCCATTCTAGAATACACAAACTTTTCATACAGGTGTTGCCATTCACATATCTTACATTTAGAAGATCTTTTTTTTCGAAAGTGAATCAGGAAGAGCTTTGTGTTGAAATTGCCGTCAAGCATGTTCTCCTACGTACGCATCAATGGATTTCTGCTCTCGAGCTTCGACCGGATTGGACAGACTGAATCGATGGTTGCGCTCTATCATAATTCAAGAACTGTAATCGAAAAATGCGCTGCTAAGTTTATATCGATGATTGAATTACGCCTCTCTGTCTGCAGTAATCATCAATAGTATTTGCGATCTTTTGATATTATGTACAGAATCATGGTTCGTCAAATATTCGTCATCCATATATAGACACGCCCCCTCTCTTCGGAATACAGAAACTTGGAAAAGGAGTACTCACTCAAGGAAATACCTGAGCATATTTGTCCATGTGAAAAGACTTCAAGAACATTTTTTTGCTGTTTGAAATAATTTTTTTTGCTTCTTATTTTCTTCGATAATATAATTTTAGTTCTTGCATAGAGCTTTAAGTTTATGTAGTTTATTTATTTGTTCTCCATTTTTAGTTTTAATTAACAAACATCGATTTCTGATTTACTTGATAACGTTTTGTAATTAATTAATTATTATTATAAAATTGTTTTTTTTCTTGCATTAGAACCAGTTTTGTTCGTCTACATCATTAAAGATGGTCTAAATTAAATTACGTTTACGATTTTTGAATTGATAATATAATTTAACTAATTTTATTAAACTATTTATTGGATTTCTTTTTATAAATTAATTCCTGAAAATTATTTTATTATGATGATATTAGCTCAAAATTTAAAAATATTTTAATAAACATGTACAGCAATGTTTTGAAAAAACCTTCATGCAGTGTCACCTGATGGTCTTATCAGGTCAGGTTAGGACTACATACTCAATGCTTCTCTAATCGTCCATCCTTGCTTAGCGGTCACCCCTCTCAACGGCCACTTTTGCCTGACACGGAATTTTTGGTCCATAGACATAGTGTAAAAATAACCCCTTGGAATACACATTCAAATCCCTCTGAGCAGCCAGACAGGCGCGTATTAAAGGCAGGTGCGTAAGTTCATTCAGCTTCAGAAAAGAAATAATATCGAAAAAATTTCCTAAAAATTCTAAATATTTTTATATATACAAGTTTAACACCACATTCATAGTTTTATTAAATAAATTTCCACATAATTACCTCGCTGCTTCCATTTAAATTCAGAGTAAAGTTTTCAATTTTTTTTAACAAAATATTTTTTAGGTTCAGTAAATTTCTTTATTACGTAGAATAAAGAGTAAAAACTTTAATCTGTGTTCTATTCTCATTTTTTTTTATCTTGGCATTGATTGTGATAGAAGATTGCAGAATTATTTACGTAGATTTAATAGAAATAATTCAGTAATTCCGATAAAATTAACAGCTGACTCTATGAAGTATATTTCCTCTAATAAACAATGCATTTAAAATTATCTGTGAAAAATTACCTCAATTAAAATCTTCAGCACATTTTTGAATAAAAAAAAGAATTCAAATTCAGATATAAAAATATTTTTTCTAACGTTCATTTTTTTAAAAACATGGTTTTGAAATGGATTTCTGTATTTTTCAATTCCAAAGTTAAAAATAAAGAGTTATCTTCCCTGATCTCTTGAAAAGCTATTTAACTTTGATTTACAATAGTATTTCGTTATTTAAGTTTCAATTTCTGGGATTATTAAAAGTTTTCTATTTAAATTTCCTCAAAATGTGCCCTAATACTAGAATATTATTTAAGAATTGACCTTTGATTTTAATTTATAAATCATGCATGAAGCATTGTTTAGTTATTAAGTTTTGCAACATTTAATGTAAATCATTAAAAAATTAAAAAAATATCTATGCAAATTTTAAAACAATAGGTATAAAAAAGTTCTTTTAATGTAAATGTAACTGACAATTGATTTTGTAGGCTAAGATAAATTTAATTTTTTCATACAAGCAACAGTGATACTTTAGCTGTGGATATTTCACCTGACAATATTGTTGAAAAAGTTTTTCCGTGGGTGTATGGTGTAAACAGTCCAACACTCAGGATAATGGAGAATGAAGGTTTATTTACAAATATGCAGGAAAACACGTAGCACAGGTACAGGAAGCAATAGTTCTTGCACAGATTACCAATGTAAATAGACAACAATTCACAGGTAATGACAGCTCAACACTTTGATATTTAACAACACAAACAGTCAGCAAATAACTAGTAACGACAATAACAGCTCAGCTCACCAGTTCGCACAGCAGATAGAACTACAAAGACGTTCGCGCTCCAAGAAGATCAACAAACTCCTCTGATCCAGGCGCCGTCCTTAAATATTCTCTCTGACAGGCCGTGATGTCACATGGAGTTTTCTCGTGTATTTCCTTTCCTAGTAGAAATATCGAGAAAAGGGTTGCATTTTCGGGAATCATCTATTTGTCGCCAAGGTCGCCAAATTTGTCGCCAAATCGCCAAAATGGTCGCCAATGTCAGGGGTACCATAACAGTCGCTGAGGTCACTCCATGCTTAACCTTGTAAAACTCTCTTCCCAACCATAAGACTTACATTGCTGGGAAGCGACTTTCCATGTTTGTAACAATATGCTTGATTTAAATATGAGTCATTAATTATAATCTTACAATAATTAGTTGGTGTTGTGTTTTGATCACATGTAGAAATAATTAATCCGTGTATTTAATTCAGAAAATAAAATTAATTTTCATAAAAAAGTTTTTCTTAAAAATAATTCATTAACTCTAAACCGCTCAAACTATACTATGAATACATTATTAAATTTCTTTTCAGAAATCATTCCAACATGTAAAGCAATATTTGTTAATGATAGTTTTTTTTTTTGCTTCTTTTTTTCCCTTACAGATTTTACTTTAGGAAAAAGCGTTTTACTTTTACTTTTATATAATGGATTCTAAGTTATTTCGATAATACTGCATGTGAATATTTATGAACACCAATTTGAGATATAAATTAAAACTACTAAATAGAAAACATATTACTTATCGACAAATGTTAATTAAACTAATTAATTAGGAAATTAATAGAGTAATTATAAAAATCAACTTGTATGAATAAAAATATAGTTACTGTGATTAAAAATATGCGAAATTATCTTATTTTAAACCGTCATAACTGACAAGTTTCAAGTACATATACGTCATACTTTCAAAGGGCCCCCAATAACTTCAGCGCCTGGGGCCCCAACAAGCTTAATACGCCGCTGCGGCCAGGATATTCACTGGTTACACCTCAGTGAAATCCATTCCTTCGATCTCTCTGACCGTGGACATTTTATAAAGAGAAAGTTGAGGAAAGAAAGAAAAAATACGTACACTCAAAAACGAAACCAGATATCAGATCGAAATTAATCTTTCGTTTCCCAATTTGAAGAGAAAAATGAACTTGTGTCTCTACTGGAGTGGGGCATTGAAGAGTTCATTAGTGCCTTTCAGGAGCTGATTCGGCCTCTGATAAAGAAGCTGCTGATATGGGTTCAGACCATCAGCAAATTAAACTTTCAGCGCAAGAGACTTTAGGAAAAATAAATTATATTATTCCTCGTCCTTCAACAACTACTGACGAATCGATTAGGGATTTACTTTTCCGAATAAAAAACAAAATTTTAAAAAATTGCCTTCGAGAAAGTTAAAAGATCCAAGCAGACACAAATTATATCTTTAAACAAATTAGAAATCTTCGAATAAACTATTTTTTTTCTTTAGATGATTCTTAAAATTCACTTCGTCGGAAATAATGAATTAGGTCTTGTTTCAATTCATATTTTGTACTTCCAGACAAGAAATTCCTTTAAGCGGGACATTCACCGCTATTAAACTCAACGCTTTTTACTTTCTCGTATACGAAGTATACAAAGAGGAAGTATTGGAATCGTCAAAAAATTCGAACTCGAGATTTTGACGAATCTCCACGTTTTAGACCTCACTGAGTCGGAAAAATACAATTTTGGAATTATGTCTGTCTGTGAACACGATAACTCGAAAACTATTATAGCTACGGGGACGAAAGTTGGCATGTGATCTTTGCACATAATTTGTAGGTTTCTATAAAATTTTGGACAAAATCCGTCTACTGGAAGTCTGTCTGTCTGCGTTCATGTGAACTCTATAACTCAAACGCTTAAATAGCTAGATGGATAAAATTTGGTACACAGATTTTTCATAAGAAATGTAGGTCCGTATAAAAGTTTGGGCTACATCCGTTAAAGGGTTTATCGTCTGTCGGTCTGTATAATTGCATACTTTTGAACGCCATAACTTCTTAACAAAATTACTTAGATAAATGAAATTTCGTATGTAGTCTTGAAACCTTAATTGTAGATTTGTCTCCAATTTTTGTTTAAATCGTTTAAAAAAAAGGCGTTGAAATTACCTATTCGGTTTTTTCTCCATTCTAAGCACACAAAAAAAGCTGCGAACGCTAGAACAAGTGTTTCCCCACCTTAAGGAATACCGCACGTTTTCCCCACCTTAGGGAATACCGCACTTTTTCCGGCGCGCGGTGTATTCCCCCCTCCTTACCCGTGTTATTCGTATGCGAGAATGTTTTTGGGAGGACACTCCCGCTTGTTATTTTCTCGTATATGAAGTATACAAAGAGAAAGTATTGTAATCGTCAAAAAATTCGAACTCGAGATTTTGACGAATCTCCACGTTTTAGACCTCCCTGAGTCCGAAAAACACAATTTTGGAATTATGTCTGTCTGTCTGTCTGTGAACACGATAACTCAAAAACTATTAAAGCTACATGGATGAAATTTGGTATGTGGTTTTTACACATAATTTGTAGGTTAAAAACTTGAATAGCTAGATGGATAGAATTTGGTACACAGTTTTATCATCATGAATGTAGGTCCGTATCAAAATTTGGGCGAAATCTGTCATCATACACACACACACACTCCTGCTCAAAAAATAAGTGGCAAACACGAAAAGACGCGGTACACATGCAAAACGGTGAATTAAAACACACAATTTACATATGAGATAGAAGTTGCATCGCCGAATGCAAATAGGCAACCAAAATTAGTATAAAACGCAATCTCGCGGTCACACCTCAACGCCTTAAAAAGGGGCTTGCCGGACCTATGCTTCAGTTCGCAAGCAGCGATAGTTCCGCGGAATTCGAGATAGCCAAAGCGAAAAACACGAGTAAAAGAAATCATTTGCACGATGAGATGCGTTGGAAGTCTGTCGGTATGTTGCAAGCTGGTGCAAGACAATCTACTATTGCCAGACAGCTGAATGTGAATCGTAGTGTCATCCGTAGGCTGTGGAACCATTACCAAAGGGATCAAAACGCCAGTAGAAGACGTGGATCTGGATGACGGAGAATCACCATAACGGCAGACGACCGCTACCTGATGCAATGTGCCAGACGTCGGAGGACACTAACAGTGCGACAGCTGGCGTCTCAGCTCTCTGCTGCTGCAGGAAAGCCCATATCCCGCCAAACTGTATCGCGCAGACTGCATGAAAGAGGACTGTTCTCACGACGACCTGTTGTTTGTGTGCCTTTGTCCCCAGTGCATGTCAGAACGCGGTTGCATTGTGCACGTGAACATCGCAGTTGGACACCAGAGCAGTGGGGCCACGCACGCTTTACGGATGAGTCTCGATTTAACATCCAGAACGATTCCTGAAGAGCAATGATATGGCGAGAGCCAGGGACACGCTATTGGGCGCCAAACATAGCTGAAAGATACCATTACAAAGGTGTAGGGTTACTTGTCTGGGCAGGGATAGCAACGAACGGCAGAACCGACCTTTACGTGTTCTCTGGGGGTTCTATCACAGCTGTCCGATATCGCGACGAAATCCTACACCCTCTTGTGCTGCCTTTTATCGCTTCAGTGGGCACCGACTCGATATTTATAGACGATAACGCCCGGCCGCATATAGCACGATTGGTGCGGTGTTATCAGGAGAGTGAAACCATTCCACAGATGGCGTGACCTGCTAGATCACCGGATCTGAATCCCATAGAGCATGTGTGGGACATGTTCGGAATACGGATTGCATGTCGCAGTGTGCCTCCAGGCACCCTCTACGAGCTCCAACAAGCCTTACTACAGGAATGGGCATTACTGCCACAACAAACGATCAACGACACTATTGCCAGCATGCCTCGCCGTTGTCAAGCATGCATTTCATCTAGGGGGTAATATACCCCATATTAGCGTGTGGTTCCCATTGCACATTCTGCCTATCAATTTGGGCTGTCGCACCGTAATATATGTGTTTTTGTTTGTCTTTGCTTTATTGTTTGATATGTGGTCTTGTAATGCCACACCTACCTCGTGTACAACTTTCATACATACCCATTAAATAGTTTTTGTTTTATTCTGAGTTTTGCCTTTGTTACTTATTTTTTCGCAGGAGTGTATTTTTGCGCACTTTTATTTAACTTGACTTGCTTTCATCTTTATAAAGCTAGAATTTTTGAATCAATGTTCACTCAATTCCTGATGTACCAGAGTTTTGAGAATTTGTACTCTTGTGTGTTCTCGATGAAAATACAATATTTTAATATTTTCAGAACTTAACTGTCAGTTGATCGATTGATTTTAATTATCATTTGATTCCATATGAGTGGTGGTATCTGGTCGTGAATTCGAGAAAAAATTACTTTAAGATTCCATAATATGTATAACAATGAATTATGAAATATTATAAAGACTAAAAAGCAGAAAACAACTGAAATAATTTTTTTTATAAACTTGATTTCGTTAGAGTGCTTAACGGAAGAAAACATTTTTTTAATTGAAAATATAGACATCAAAACCAAATTGCAAAAATGTGGATCGCTATAAACTATAATGAAATTAAGCTATAATGAATATTATAAGAAAGAAAATTTCTAAACATTTATTCAAAATTAAAATATATTATAAATGTGAATAAAATTTTAATTTAGTTAGAGTATTTATATCAGCGTCTAGCGCTTTTACGATTTTTTTTTTTTTTACATCTGTATTTTTAACGAAAAAAAGGATTTTCTACTGTTTAGATCCTTAAAAAGAAACGATTTAAAAAAATTATTTTTATTTTATACCACATGTTGAGAATCGATACTTTAGATTTGTTTTCTGTACGATTAGTTCTGGTAAATTGTCTGTTAATAAAAGATTAAAACATAAAAATTCCAATTTTGGTCCATTTTTCACTCTTTTAACGTCATTTTTCCTTTAAAACACACAAGAAATGGCAGAAAATGAAGAACATTTATTTCTACCACTCTCTGCATTAATGAAATTCAAATTACACTGGTGTAAAAAATTAAAGAAAATTTCGTAAAATCCGAGAAATTTGCAATTCATACGAAAACTATGCTTCTGGAGAATTGTGTGACATTCAATCGAATATCATACACATTTTGCAGTGAAGAGTCGGTCACGCGAGCAATTAGGGGGACCACCAGAAAGGGATGAAGGCGAAAATGGAGTTTCACCCATCCTGTTTCACAGAAAGCTGATAACGAGATGTAACTTTTATCGAAGGTTATGGTTTAATGTGCATAATATTTACATGCATTTTCGTAAGCATAGCACAAATATTCGGAAAGATATAAATGTTTCTTCAAAAAATCCCAAATTTTTCCGCATGTGTTTTGATTATAACATGCGGAGTTTTCATTCAAATTAT
>BGPR01000028.1:1273864-1293151 GCA_013235015.1 Araneus ventricosus | reverse complement strand
AGAAGATAATCTTTTGTTGACAGGTCCTTTCGAAAAATGCATCTTCAGACAAAATCCTATTTTCAATAGGCAAGAGTTTTTCCTTCTGAAGCTCAAATAAGAAAACCAGCACATATCAATAAACAAAATGCGAGTAAAAAGATAATAACAGAGGAGCTCTAGATCAACTCTTGTTTTTAAAATATTCTCGAAGGTAGTCATTTGTTGACAAGTCCTTTCGCGAGATGATGAAAAGAAAGCGATCTTTTCGGCGGCGCATCCAAAGAAATCAATTAGCGCAGGCAGGAGGGCCGGCTGATTGCTTTGCGTACAAGAGTAATTATTCGGAGAAGGAGGGAAAAGACACGCACCTTAATTGTTTAAATCGAGATTAAACGCGAGCTCCATCAATTATTCATCAGCAAATCTACACGCGCCCATCTGGTCGCCATGGCGACGATCCTCCTCTTCCCTCGCATCTAGGGGATTCTTTTCAATATTCTCTTCCCTTCGGACGGGAGGGGGAAGAGTCACGTGATGGATAATAACGAAGATTGAAGCAGCACTCGCCTTCCGCAGAGATGCGCCGCCTGTCAGAGAGCGGAGTTATTAAGTTCGCGCCGATTCCGACAGCTCCAAGAATTAATATGAACAGAACGGTCTCGATGGGACACTTCCAGCCGAACAAGAAGAAAACCTGTTGTCGAGAAATATTTTATGGAATGAACAATTAGGAATAGATCTATGGTTTCGTCAAAAGGGAAAATCAAGCAATTAGAACCGCTTTCGCTATGGAAGGTTTTTATTTCCATACTAGCTGTTACCCGCGACTTCGTGCGCGAAGAATTTCAATTATTCTTTTTTTTTAATTCACGAATGTAAATGCTATGTTGTATTTTAAAAGGGGAAAGTAAAAGTTCTGACGGTTGATAATACTTAATTAGACGGCTGACAGGAGTGTACTGTACATGTATGCTGATATAGTTCTGTAAATTGTTTATCTATACTAATATGCTTTTGTATACCACGTTACTTGCACGGATGTAGAGGTTGTGGACACACGTGAACACGCCACATATAGTTGCCCATGCGAAAAATATGATTTTTCTAAATGTACGCCTGCCACGTTCAGTGTCTGGCCCTGAGCCTGGCAAATAATATTTTTAAAGGGATTTGTTACCTTTTGAACTGAGATGATAAATCCTTCGGTATTATCGGAAGGCGTGGAATTAAAACACTCTGACTTCTCCCTATATCAGTCATAACAGTATCTTTCATTACGTTTGGACCTAGGTGTGTAATTTATAACCGTGTGCCATTGCGGAGTCTCGGTATATCGAGGTTACGTATTAGTAGTACTGGCACACCTACTTTCATTCTCGGCTTGTCGGAAGGTGCGCCTGAAATTCTAAGATGTTGAAGAAAAAAAATGACGATGAAAAAAACCCTACAAAATATGATGTTCCTTGTTAATGCCCATTACCGTATCTACAGATGGATATTCTGTAATATCTCACTGTGAAAATTAAACAAAACACCGAGAGAATAATTCACTAACGTCATTGGATCACTGTGTAACCGTATTAAAAGCTGTAAATGCTACGACAACAGGAAACCGGAAGTGTAAAGTCTCCTTTGTTGTTTATGGTCAAAGAAGGCAATATTTTCTTATATTAACTTTAACACTGGCAAAAGCCCGCGCGCGAAACAGTAATTTGGCTTGAATTTATTTCTATAAGAATAAAAAAAATTGTTAGAAATTACGTTACAAAAATATTTTTAAACCTTAATAACAATCAGAGAAAACATTTCATCGCAATGGAATTAATAGCATTAAAAAGATCAATTTCTGGTCTTTAAAATGGCATAAAAATAATTGTTGTCTAATAAATATTTCAGAAGTTACTGGCAAAAAACGTCTACTCATAAGGCTTAAAAGCGACTAATTTTCGTTATTTAATTAAATACCTTAAGAATGAATTAACTCTAAAAGTTGAAAATAGCACCTTTGACTAGAAATATGCTGTAGAATGCCGTGTGTAAATTTCATGTCGCTACCGTTCACCGTTTAGGAAGAGTTCTTGTGACCGACCGACAGACAGATACGTGTAATTTCTGCCTTATTTTATGGATATTTATAAACATAAGCAAAATTTTCAGAAATAAAGGTAAATTAGTTCAAAGTCTAACCATTTCCTAGCAACTTAGTAGCTATAAATTTGCGTTATTTCAAAATCGTCTGCCCGTAAAACTTTAAAAATTGAAGTAAAAATGTCACAGACAAGAATTTGGTATCATTGAAAAGGTAAAACTTTGCACTTTAAGATGGTATAAAAATAATTTGTATCGGACAATTTGTTCCGAAGTTACAGCGGAAAGAAGGATTACGTAATAGTTGATTTTAAAAATAATTTATTCCACATGTTTTCGCATTCCTGAAGGATCACGTGACAGTTGATTGAAAAATAAAATAACCTTCATCGAGAATCGCTGAGTCAATGGGTTTTGTTAATTATTTAATTGTTGTCTGAACTTTTAAAAATTAATAACAATCGAAGGGAAAATGTTACAGAAATAAAATTGGTATCATTAAAAAGGTAAAAATTTGAACTTTAAGATGGTATAAAAATATGTTTTGTCAAACAATTTGCTCCGAAGTTACGGTGGAAAAACGGTTTCGGTTAATTTCTAATTAACTGCCTGTTTAATTAACTTTTGGACTTAGAAAAGTTCATAAGTGTCGTCCCCTTGTCTTAAATAATAAGTGTACAAAATTTGGTTGACAACCGTCCATTGGTTTAGGAGGAGATGTGGAACATACCCACATACCCACAATGACTTTTATTTATATTAAGATTAAGAACAAACGCCAATTGGGAATCATTGATAATACACAATAGATGAAACCAAATCTGAAAATCATGCAAAAGTAATGCTTAGACATAAAGAGTAATAGAGTTCTATACTTTGCATTCACTTTTGACTTTAGCTGGCTTTTTCAATGGTTAATTCTAGTGTTTGCAGCATTGGAAAACTTCATATTCTAAAGTGAATAGTGCACATTAGATTGCTTACAGGATTCACACTTATTATGCAGCGAGTCACCCAATGAAAAGCAAAGACCATATAATTCTAAATTGAAGAAATTTCATCCAAAGTATTATTTACTAAAAACTCAAATCAAGTAACAAATTTGTTAATTACTGTAAAAAGGGTACATATTCCGTTATAAAAGATGACAACAATTAGTAAATTAAATTATTAAAAAGAAATTGCTAAGTAGAAATTGTACAGGCGAACTATTAATACAAAAATGTAGAAAAACAAAAACAGGAACTAAACAACAGACTAAGTGGACCAAAAACTAATTATAAAATTATATAGGACAGAAATTACGATATAGAATTGAATAGATAGAAAACTTTATGCCGTATTTTGCCTGTAGAACAAATAAATATAAATAAGAACAGAGTCTAGTCTAGTGATTTATCTAATTGATCGTAAAAAGAAGGTACATACAGTGTCCGCCAATGCAGACAAAAGAAAATGAATTCATAAAGATGTGTAAATAAATGATTAAAGCACACATTTCAACACAATGAAAAAGAATTAATTAATATTTTGCAAAAAAATAAGATTGTTATCGTTATTGGCTAGCAACAAAATTATTAGATAACCTAGAATTTGGTTTAATTAGATCTAGGTATACAAGCATGCAGATCATAATATACGTACACCGTATGAAAAACGTTAAAGACAGTAAATGTTTTAGATTATTGCTAAAACTAAACTTAGAAGAGAGAAAATGTGTTTTAATACTATTATAAAATTGAAATGCTAATAAAAGTATCAACGGAATATAGTTATGAGTATTTCATTACAAAAATAAAACAATTGTATAAAAAAGCATTATTTTGACCTGTATTAAAACCTAAAGGTCATGAAAATAAAGCCATTATAATGAAGCAGAAACCAATATTTAATAATCTTTGATACTCACTAATCAATGATAATGACCTCAAATGCCCGAACATTCGTGTACAATATTAATATTTGAATGAGTTCAGGTCTGGTTTTCTGCCATTCATCATCACTAATGGATCACAGTTGTGCTGCTGAGGATAAATTTCTCACATTTTGATGAACTTATCTTGCGAGATTATCTCACAAATCCTCAGCAGGATTCCATTTTTACTAGTCTGAATATTTTTAATATTAGTCTGGAACCTAAATTTTATTCTACGACTTGTGTAGATACACCAATTATTTTGTCAGTATATACACCTTTCCCTTTCCAAAGACGTTTCAACAGGGAGAATATGATCAGTAATAATTCTTCTGTCCTAAATCATGACTATAATACATCCAGCAATATAGATTATCCAAATTCCATTTATTTTCAACAGAGAAAATAAATGGAATACAATCGTTAGTCGTCTCGAACAAATTCTAAATACTGCATGTTGTATCTGATCAGTACAGTAGTTTTACTTAACTATGTCTTGTATTGGAGCTTCCTTTTCTTTTTTCTTATTGCTTGTTGATACTTGATCTTCCATGTTTACATGTCACCCTATTTTAGAGAACATATTTAAGTTGCTTTTGTATTTGTATATATATGTATCTTTGGATTCTTTTTTTCTTCTCTTTTGCTGCCTTTGTTAGTTAGTTTTTGTCTTTGTATATATTTATATATTTGGATTCTTTTTTTCTCTTTTGGTACCTTTGCTAGTTAACACTTCGTAAGTAATATTTATACTGATAGCTTTAATTTCTTCCATTCCCTCCTCCCATGGTGCAGTTTTCCAGAAGAAAAAGAAATTGTTGCGCAATGCTAGTTCAGCAACAATTTTGCTGTTGCTTTTTCCAGAATTCGAATGCTTTAAATACAATCCCACCCATTTAAATCTTTTTCATATAGTTTTTAAATATTTCTTCTCCTTTTTCTCATAGTTTGTAAAAAAGAACAACCCCAGAACCCCCATTTCCACTAACATCCATTCCAAACTGATCAGGAGCGATCTACGCTCTAGGAACGGTTACATGACGTGGCGTAGTAGTAGATAGAGTAATAGTATTGTGCGTATGGCTTTCTTGCAATAATTTAAACCAGTAATTCGTATAATATACCAGTATTCGTATATTAGATGCAGTCAAGGAGTACACTGATGGTAGCAGGAATGTTAGTGACTGTACGGGCAGTGGGATTTATATTAAAACACATAATCAAGAGTTAAAAATTCAGAGGAGGAATCCCGATTTCTTCTCTGTCTTTCGCAGTGAACTAATAGCCATAGATGAAGGCCTTGACTCACTCTCATCCTTCTCTTGCAGTAATGAAATTTGGATACTAACAGATAGCAGAAGTTCTATCCAACATTTGGCCAATTGGCATAGAGTAAGAGATAATACAGGAATGAATATTCTTAACAAACTTAAAAGTCTCTTAGTATCTTCCCGGATTCACCTGCAGTGGATTCCTTCTCATGTCAACATCCAAGGTAACGAGATTGCAGATGCACTTGCTAAAGCAGGTGCTGATGATGCTTCAGTGCCTTCTGTACCTCTCACGTACTTGGAGCTGTTCTCTAGAGCTAAAAGCAACAATCTGGCCCATTCCACCGGTGCATCACTGGTATCATGGTTCTCGACCAGGTGTCTGTCTATCAATTGACTGCAGCAGACGCGACCAAACAACTCTTACTCGCTTCCTTAGTGGGCATATCAAAAGTTTGACTTTCTTTGATAATTCTAAGTGTTTTCAGATCTGCCCAAAATGTACTGCAGAACAGGCCACACCTGACCATATTCTTGCATGTATGGAGCTTTCCAAACATGATCTTGTTTCTAATCCTCTATTGACTTTGGATTTCTTTAAGGTGCATAGGCTCATGGACCTGATATAGATCTGCTGATCTTCGGGGATCATCAACAACAACATTTCTTTACTTGAGTATTTTCCAGTTGATGTTTATTTCAATACCCATATCTCAGTGACGAGACTTGAGCTCAGCCTTCAGGTTTTTGACGTGAAAACGTCTTTCCGCTCGTTACAGTGATAGTCGGTCAAACTTTCTTGTGCGACAAAATACCGTCAGATTTGAATTGCTAATAACTACGAGACTAATAATGAGAAAAGAATGGTTGACCCCACAACGGATAGATAATATTTGTAAGAGTTTGTGGCATAGTATTTGTTTTGCCTGTGACGTCATCGTACCAGTATAGGCGTATGCGCATGATTGTTATGAATTAGCTTTATGAAAGGTTATAAATAAGTGTAGCGTGGAAACGCGCTTAGCTAGGAGATTGATTCTGCTATCATTTTAAAGATCTTGGGGAGTATTACTAGGACCAAAAGTGAGACAATAAAAATATTTATCAGAATATAAGTAAAAATCGGTATTAAATTGAAAATTTCAAACTCAGCAAGTTTTTTTATTATAGCAAACAGAGTTTTCTTTCGAATTGTACGAAACTTACAGAATACTTGACAATACGTAAAAGAAACAGTGTATTAAAATTTGAATTAAAAAATGTGAATATTACGGGAAATAGGAGCACTTGTAGTAAATAATGTTTTACTGCGCATACGCGAAATGTAGTTCTATATACTGTTAACAGATGGCGCCATCAAAAGCTACTCTAAAAAAACATAAGAAAGGCCCAGTTAAAGATTGCGCCGTAGATTTTTCGTGAAAACGTCGGGATAAAATCATAAAAAATGTATTTCCTATTAATATGTAATTTAATTAGCAATCTCTTTAATACAATATTTATACAGAGTAGTATAATGGTTAGAGAATAGATAAATCACAAGTTTATCGCATGTAGCAAGGGTCTGTGGTAGCTTGCGATTTATCTATTCTGTAACCATTATATTACTCTGTGTAAATATTGTGTTAAAGAGATTGATAATTAAATTACATATTAATACGAAATACTCGTTTTAAGGTTTTATCCGACGTTTTCAGAAAAATCTACGGCTCTGACTCGAACCGCGCCTTTCTTATGTTTTTTTTTCTCCAATACTCATCCTTAGCATCAAAAAGATTTTGATAACTGGTTATTCTCATTTCTTCTGCATTGAGCTGGTTACTTATTTATTTGTTAAAACAAAAGCTTTAATCTGCTGTTTTTCATGTTCAGTTAGTTAATTTGCTTTTGGCATTATTACAGATGTGACAATATCTGAATAGAAAACGTCAAAGGATTTGACGTAGTTAAATGACTTTAACGACCGTAATCTATAATGATTTTAAGTATGAGTGCTTTAAATTTATAGGGCCACATGAAAATTTTTACACGAATTGAAACAGTATTTTTATAGTATTTTTTTATTTTCATAATAAAATTCTAAGAGCATTTAATAATTATTTTATTAGAATTTTGACTTAATATTAAATTTAGTTTCTATCTAATGATTTTGAAGTTACTAAGAATCACACAGTTTTTAGCTGGACATAAAATTTTGAACGCGGTGTATAATAAATTTGTCCAAAGAAAAATGACATTTTTTTCTTTCTGCGTTGGTATATTTTCTTCTTTTTGTTGGTTACTTTCAGTATGTATCATAAGGAGACTGAGACCCCATTTGCGCTTGCAGTGAACTTTAATAACCAGACCAGACAAGTAACATTAATTTATTGTTATTTCTTCTCTGCGTGTTATTTACTGGTGTGAGAATACAGGAAATGAAATTGGCTAGATTTCGTCTCGGCCATACGTAGGTCAACTTACTGCTCTCTACTGCTTCTGATAGGAATTTCACACATCACTTGACTGCTTTTGGATGACAAGGGAATCCTTTGATGTCCCATTCAGGTACCACACCAAACTGTAAGAGTAAAATGATTTCGTCATCACTAATGTCGTGCTACAGCTTGTGAGGAGTAAAATTGCAAGCATCCAAATGAATGAATCCCACTTACTCTGTGGCCTCAAAATTGAGTTTTGGTGAACTGAAATATGATTTATATGCATATATATATATTCCTTTTCTCACAGCCTCGCCTTTAAAATTTGTCAAAGCCCTGTTTTCTGCTATCCAGTATCATGGTCAACATCAAATTTTCAACATGGGCGTAAAAAAATGCATTGCGTTCGATCCCAAGGTGAATAATTTTAAGAAAGTTTTGTAAAGATGGTATTTTACAATCAATTTTTCGCTCAGTTCCTGCTGCTTTGTCGATGTTATGACAGTATACAATTTTAATATTTTCAGAACTTAAATATCAGCCAATCTATTAGTTTAATTTTGATTCTATACTAGTGGTGCCACCTGGTAGTAATTTGAGAAATGATTGACTTCAAGATTCTATAAAATTTATAATAATGAATTATAAATTAAAGACTAAAAAGTAGAAAATAATTAAAATAAAAAATTTCTACTTTTTAGTTCTCTAATAAAAATGCGTTTTTAAAAGTCGTTTTTATTTTACTGTTATGTTTCTTAATTAAAGCTTTCTATACCTCGGATTCGAGGAGGTAAAAAAAAGCAATTTTCTTAAATTCAATAATGCACCCTCTGGTAACTGCGCCCAGGGCACGTGCTTTGCCAGACCCACCCTAGTTATGCCACTGAATTGAGCTGAATGTAGGTAGAATTCTGGCTCTGGGTCACTTAAACGCGGAAACGAATTGGGTTAGTTCAGCTTAGTTATAATAACATCCCGGTTTCGAAGCAACACGAGGGCAATTTTGGGACGGATCTCGCAATTTCGAGCTGCGGTCAGATGACGAGGATGATACCTAAGTTGGCACCACCTCTCCAAACTTCCGCACCTCACCAGCTCCTTTTCCCTTAAACTCAATAGGGTAGGCGTAGGCGCTTATGTAGGCACTAAGCCAGCGAGAGGATGTTTAACCTACTACTTACGATTTAGCATGTAACAGGTCCACATACTCAGCGGATCTTTGGTGGAATCGGGTATCGAGCTCTGAATCTTCCGGGCCCGAAGTCGAAACCTTACCACAAGGCCAAGGCGGCTTCGCGAACCGAACTAGGGGGCAACTGGCTCCAAATTCCCGCCTGGCAGTCGATTCTTTTACTCAGCGAAGCAACGGCAACCTGACGGCAGAGTCCCGATATTGAAACCCGACGGTCGCAAGTTCGAAACTGTATAAAGGGTGACCGATTTATAGTCAGAAAGTTGCGGGCAATAATTGCTGAATATGCAGGACTTCGGAATGATTTTTGCGCACAGTTTTCTAAACCTACATGATGCAGTACTGTTATAAAACTTACAAACATTCGCGAAGAACTTGTTAGGTAGATTCCTTTCAGGGACACGATACTACAGTAATTTTTATTGGATTGGAACCGGCCACATATTGTAGGGAGGGT
The DNA here is from genome assembly GCA_013235015.1 of Araneus ventricosus. Lineage (NCBI taxonomy): Eukaryota > Metazoa > Arthropoda > Arachnida > Araneae > Araneidae > Araneus > Araneus ventricosus. Next base: position 1,283,826 of record BGPR01000028.1, on the reverse strand, counting down.
AAAATTCTCGGATGTGTTCGAAGATACGTAATCCAATTCAAAAGGGGAGGAAATGGTGGGGGGTTGAAATTTTTATTTGCATATAACTCCTTTATTTTTGAAGATAGAATGATTATTTAAATTAGGCGAATAATTGACCACCATAATGAACAACTTTTGTACTAAAAGTTTTTTGACAGCTACCACACCTTAGAAATTAAGAGACGAAAACCCTACCCGTAGATAAGAACATCACGATATACATTTTTGATGTTTTAAGTCTTAAAAAAAGTTTTCTTCTATGATGCTGGCATTAGAAGCCGAGCTTTGGCCCGGAAACGAATTTCTAAATTACAAATGATTTAAAGAGTATTTCTACTTAAATTTTTTAGGACCACTTCCACGAATGCTTTGAATATTATCTAGGAAATACCTCCTTTGCAAACAGTCGCCAAATCTCATTTTTATAAATTTAATATTTGGTTCAAAATCTCAGATCAGTTCTCTGTTGTTTGTTCTGCTGGTATCCTTAACTTTCATGCTGAAATTCAAATTACTCCGGAATCTGAAAAATTCATTAATTTTAGTAAGCTGAATCCTAAATATTTTTAGAATATATGTATAAATGATTGTCAAATTGCTAAAAATGCTGATTTTTCAGTTTTTATATTAGTTTTAAGAATGCTTTTATTCCTTTTTACACATTTTTACAACACTTTTACGCCAGAAAAGCGTTAGAGAGAAAATAGAACAATTAATTATCAGCAGATACTTTTATTTTTGGTGTTCGAAATGCCTGCGCTAACGACTACGCCATCGGTCGACGTTTATTGTTCAAAAGATGATATTTTCTTCTGTTGTTGAGAGTTGTTACGTCACAGGTTTGGAAAATCGCGACCAAACAAATGCGAGTTTTACAGGTTTTGTTTTTAGCATTATTGCGCTCAAGGTGTCTTTTCGTACTAAATCGAAGACAATCTACAATTTTGTAATTGACATTTTCCCCGTATCTTCTACTGTTTTCGAGATAGAACTCTAACTCCGTTGTTTTGCAGCCAGGTGGCGCTGTAGCCGATCTCACCATGTAGCGCATGGCCACTTTACTATACCTAGACACCAAGTTTGTGGCAATAGTTGTCGCCGTTCTCAAGTTAATGTGGAGTAGGACTTCAGTGTACACCTGTATAGTATCAAAACACTTTTTTTCTTCGACTTTTTCATTTATTGAATTTAGTAATTACCCCCATCTTTTCAGGAATCATTTATGATTCGTAATTTTTTCAACTTCAATGGTATCAACACTAATTACAATTATTTCCTTGTCACAATTAAAGTTAGGCTGCTGACTTAAGTAAGTCATAGTTTTAACCTACTGGATGTTAGATTAGCGTGAAAAACAGTTAGAAACTTGATTGTTAAAAACTTGACCAGTTGTTAGAAACTTGATTGTTAAAAACTTGACCAGTTGTTAGAAACTTGATTGTTAAAAACTTGACCAGTTGTTAGAAACTTGATTGTTAAAAACTTGACCAGTTGTTAGAAACTTGATATTTTTCGCCTGCAAGAAACAAACAAAAGTTGAAGCATTTTCTGAGTTGCGTCCGACTTTCTTCTTGTGTTTAAACTCAACTACTGTAAGGAAAATACTGAAATGTTTAGCCATAGCTCTTTTACTATGAAGCCAAATATACCTTTGACTAATAATACCTAAATACTATCCTTGGGTCCAGAGCCGGGCAGAGGGAGTTTCGAAAGGTCCGAGTGCACACGGTCCGGCGTTTCTGAGGGCCCTGCGTCTCTGACAGAGTTTGCAAAACGAAAATTGATTGCATTGAAAAGTTGTTGATTGAAAATTGATTGCTGTATTGCACACCAATTGAAATTTTATTGCTTTATTTATCGAAACCCAAATTCGCCGTCAAGTTTTGCCTCCCAAGTCACAATATTACAGATATTGTAATATTTATTTAAAAACATTTGTTAGATATGTAGCCAAATTTTGCTTAAAAAATTACTTGAGATCTACATTAGTGAAGAAAGATTTATTTGCTTAGCCATTTTATCTATTGAATTCTTTTTAACCAAAAAACTATATCGTAATGATATTATCAACGAATTTGCTATAACTCATAAAAAAATGAAAAATCACATAATGTGAACTTATTCTAGCAACTCGCATACCAATTTGTATTAGTGAAGCAATTATGTTTCTTGTTTAATTTATTAACAATTTTTTGTGTGATTGAAGTATTAACTTTATAAAAAATAATATAATTATTTATCATTTACATGTATTCCTTTAGTCCTTACAATACCAAATTGTGCAATGCAATAAATAGCAAAAAGCAATAAATTATTTTATTGTGTGATAATTTGTTTCAAGTCAACTTTGCAGCAGACCCCGCTTTTGTTCGGGCCGGTTCTGCTTGGGTCAGGCATCAATAAGGGTAGGGACGATTGGCCCAAGGTTAATTCATGAAATATATGTGTCTAACGTTTAAGCGATATATCATATAAAAATGAGGTGGGCTCTTTTTCTCCGTAACTAAGCCTTATCGACAAACAAAATGTTTGGGAAATATTTGAAACCAGAGGGAGTGTTCTCCCTTCGACTTTTCATGTTTAGCTTTGGAGTGCAGCGAAGAGAATCGAGTATGCATTTGACCTCTTCCTTTTAGCAGATTGAGTTAGCAATTTGAAACACATATACAGTTATGATGTCCAGACCACATACCATATTTTCTAGCTAGTTGTGGTTTGGAATGATCGTGCTCACAAATTCATGAAGAGACACAGAGACAACTCTTTGACGGATTTGGTCCTAAATTTGAAACGCATCTAGAATTTTGATGATAAAACTATATGTCAAATTTCATCCATCTTGATCGTTGCGTTTGCTTGATGTGGCCGATCAGACAAGAAGACGGAAATCGTGGGCTGTATTCAACCGGCTTGAAAATGCACACGATGCTGACAGAAAATCGTCAGCAGCGGAAATTCAAACCAATCGGGTATGACTTTGACGGTGACGTAGTTCGCCTTCCCCGATACCGAAATCCTGTCTGAACGGTTGTTTCAATGCGTCACGTGCTACAAACTTTTCTGCTGAGTGGCATTGTGCTCCCGCTTAAGATAACAGCGCACGATAGCTCTCCGTGTGATAGCACTTCCACGCAGACGGGCAATCGGACATATTTCCAGGTGACGGAGTTCGTCCAAAATTTGGCTGAGATCTGCAATTTTCCTGTAAAGACCACGTACCAAATTTCATCCTTCTAGCTTGCTGAGATTTTCAGTTATCGTGTTCACAGGAGACAGGCAGGTATATTTCGAAAAACGATTTTTCGCACTCTTGGAGGGTCGAAAACGAGGAGATGCTACAAAAATATCGAATTTTTTGACCCTTACAATACTTTCTCTTTCTGGGGTCAGTCCCGATTCTACGGTAGAACTGCTGTGTATGTAGGCCTGGTGCACGTTAAATGTAACGTCGTTGTGGCGCGGAAGTTTGGAGAGGGAAGTGCCGACTCAGGTGTCGTTATCGTCACCTGGCAATGGTTGAAAATTACGAGGTTCATTACAAAATAGCCTTCGTGTTGCTTCAGAAACGGGGTATTAAAATAGTTACATAAAATTAAAGTTATAAAAGAACAAGGGTAAATATTAATCTGGCTGAAATATCCCAAGTTTTCACTGTTTCAAAAACTGTTGAAGATCCCAAGTGTCCTTTATTTCAAAAACTGTTGAGGGGCTCGGCTTCGGGGTCGGAGGGTTCGTATTCTATAAAGATCCGTCATGTATGGGGGCCTGATTCACGTTAAATCTGGCATAGAGGGTCAGACGTCCCCCCTCGAGTGTGGCGCGGAAATGTCAAGAGGTGGAGGGGGTTTTTCATGACATCTGACCACCGATCGAAATTACGATCCCAAAGTAACCATCGTGTCTAAACGGGTAGTTAACATAACTTAATTAAGCTAAAAAACTATTCTAAAGACTTAATCGAAAATCTAGGACATTTAGAAGCATATGAATTTCTAGAACTGGAAAGTACTAATTTTCATAACTAATTTCTGAAGCATTTCGATAATAAATGGTATGTAAAGCAGTTTCGCATCAAATTTTTGGGGCATTCAAATCTATTTGAGTACTAATCTCGATATGATTAGCAGGTGCTAGAGTTTTGCTGAGGAGCAGGACGGTTAGTTAAAAAGTGGTACTCAAGTAAAGAAATCTACACATAACTAATATATAATAAGAAATATGTTACATTGCGTAGGGCAATAGGTATTTCAACGTTTGACCGAATGAAAGGAATTTTCTTTCCTCAAATGTCTCAGAAATCAAAATAAATTTAATAACAACAATTTTATAAATCACTTTTTGTTAGTGAACTAAAAAGAAGACATTTCGTTTTATTTTAATATATTTTTTTCTTTTTAGTCTTCAATTCATAATTTATTATTATAAATATTATGGCATCTTGAAATGAAATGTTTCTGAAATTCACTACCAGGTGGCGCCCCCGTATACAATCAAATTCAATTGATCAACTGATAATAAAAAATATTAAAACAGTACATTGTCATCGAGAACACACAATTGTACAACATCTGAAAACTGTTGCACAACAGAAAAAGCGATGGAAATTTTCATCTTTACAAACATGAAACAAGTCAGTTTAAATAAAAGTGTGTAAAAATGGTAGTCAAGTGAAGAAATTTTCTCATAATCAGTATGTAAAAAGACTTGTGTTATACTACACGGGATAACAGGCATTTTTTGTTTTACTAAAAGTTATTACTTTTATTTAGTCCCTCAAAATTAGAAAAAAGGTGATTTTCTTTTGGTTTTGTGAAAGATTAAAGCCAGACATTTGAAATGATAGCAGGAAACAGGGAAAATTTATTTCATATTCAGAACGTAGCTGCTTTTTTCGGTTTTTATATGGATGGAAAAAAGATAATTAAGTCCTCGTTGGAAATATAACTAAAAGAAAGCAAAAGTATACATTTTTTTGTTACAGACAACCAAGAGTCTCCCCCCCCAAAATTGAATTGACTAAGAACCTTTGCAGAATTGTCTCGGAAAGAGAAATTCTTTGTCTCCGTTGAAACGAATTATGGAGAAAAACTTCAACATTATTTATTTACTTCTAATAAATTTATTATTTTTTTCGTTCAATAAAAGATGAAAACAATTTTGAAGGGAGGATATATTTCAGTCTTTTAAAAACATTTTTTGCAACACTGGGGATTTAGAGCTGACTAGCCGCTCTGACTTAAATTCTAACAAATCGAATGCGGATTATATTACAACACTCCGCATTGTTACTGAAGTGTTGCAGCATGATCTTCGGTATCTTCAGGTGATCTCAACTCCCTGTTTTAAATCGAATATTGTCTGGCTCTATGACTATTGTCTCACTGCTGATTCATTCCGAATACATTACAAGGAGTGCATTGCTTCTTTGACCAGTTCGATTCCTTGATATTCCCAGTTAGGATCTGAGTCGTAATCCCAACAGCTGGAATTCATAGAGATGTAAATCCGATAGACAAAATCCCGACAAAGCAATATCTATTCGAAACTCTCAATTTGTTTAATTAAATGCCGCTTAAACTAATACAAACAAAAATTCAAAATGGAGGAACCTGGTCATGTACTTTATCAGGAGTCGCACACAGCAAGGGTTCAAAAGAAGTCAGGATTTTTTTCTCTAAGGGGCTTGACAAAGTGTCTAAAAATTTAGTCCCGAAAAATCCTGAAATGAAAGAGTAAAGAAAAAACAAACTCCAAAATACAAGGAAACATGAAAACAACATCTAACAAACAAACAGATGAAGAAAAAATACTTAGCTCGTAAAAACACATCGGAACTTCAAGCCGCCATTTAAAAAAAAAAGCTGAACAAGGCAATTATTCGGGTAGGAGGTTGATTACGATGCCATCTATTAAAACCAAAAGGTGAAACAAATTGTGGGACAAAATTTTTTTAGAATTTATGAGAAGTCAGTACTTTCTTTAATTAAAACTTCAATGTTGCAATAGTTCTTTGGAAATTCATTATGTTAAAAGTTCCTAATTAAGTTACCTGTGTCTTTTAAATAAAAATTTCTCTTGTTACAGATTTTTTTAATTCTTCGATATTGAGAAAAAATTATGTTTTTAAAGATTTTAGTGTTAAGATTAAATTGAAAATTACTCAAAAAATAACCTTAAAATCAAATTTTCCCCTTTTGCAATAAATTCCTACTAAGAGTTCTTTTTCACCATCATAAAACCACTTAACTCTCTGAATCCGGCTAGAGTGAGAATTCCAGTGCCTCAAAAACTGAAGTAAATTTTCGTTCACGAAAACAGAATGAAATCCTTACTTTCTTTACAGAAATTCCAGGAGGGCGACACCCAAGTTTGGGAGATCAATTGTCAACAAATAAAGGAACCACTTTTCTCCCGTAAAATTCACTCAGGCTCCTGAAACCGCCTGAGTCCGTCCTCTATCGAATGGGGCGGTTTGAGGCGGAATAGGGCTCATAGAGTTAAACTAAATATCACATACTGCTAATTAATAATTTCCATCGCTAAATCATAAGAATTATGTCATATCTAAAATAAACTGATAAATAAAAACATTTATATACTTTTTTACTGGTGGGGCGGAAGGTCCTTCGAATTGGCGGTGGCGGGGAGATCAACTCCATGCCAGAGGCGACAAGAACAAGAGCATGGGATCACAAAGAGAGGGACCGTTAAAGAAATGGTAAACTTTGCTGAACGACTGGGACAGGCATCCTGGGCCATGTCAGGATTTTGAACATTCGGGATTCTGGCTTGTCGGGATTATGTTCAGACTCCACCCCTCCAATTGAGCACTTGCAAGACATAACGGGAGTGGGTTGAATATGTACTTCACCTCCTCCATGAACAAAGAGGAACGGGAAGAATCCCATCAACCGCACTCAATGATGATATTGCGGGCATGAATCGGATATCCGTTGGCTCGGAGCAATAACATGGTCAAGAATTTATTGCAGAGAATGTGGCTGAAAGTCAGAATATAATTAATGCCTTGTATTTCTAAATGTCTTATTGCTGTTCGCCTTTCAATCGCGTTTTTCATCCTAGATTTTTTAAACAGATAAGGAGAGAGATGTTTATATACATTCTAGTTTTTTAATGTATCGGGCATTTGTAAATACAGATAAATTTTGTTTATTAATCTAAGTAAAAAAATTCCTATTTCGAATTCTAATTGAAACATGATTTAATTTAATTCTTTTTCTTTTAAAAAGTTCGCATTGCTTTATCGAATAATTTCTCGAAATTTCTTTCTTATAGATTATATTCATTCTTATAAATATTATTTTATTCTAAGAACTTATTGTCAATAGTCAGTGACCTTTACTGACTATGCTAAGTTAGTTATTAAAAAGAATGCAGTGTCTCGTTAAATTAATAAACATTTTGCAGATTGTTTTTTTTTATTATCATTCTCTTTATAGACGTTTATGCAATAAAACAATGAACTTTTGGAGCTAGGTATAAGAAAAAATAAATAATAAATATTACTGAAATAGAAATATTTTTGGCGTCACAAATGTTATATTTTTGTGTTGCACTATAAACTGTTACTGTAAAAATTTGCTTTAAATAAGAAAGAATATAACTCGGTTATGAGCAAACTGAATTTAATTTGCATAGTTTCCGTCATCTTGAATATGTCCGACCTCACTTAACTTTCTCGACCCTAATGGGTATATATGTCCTGGAGATTCATTCCCTATTGGTAAATAAATCTCATTTTTACATGGTCTCTGTTAGAAAACACAGAGATAGCAAAGTACGAGAATGATGACAGAGTCCATTTTTCAATTTATAATAACATTTATTAATGTCAGATCCATCTTCTTGATAGATATTAAAAGAAACTGTTAAAAACATTACTACAAAACTGAAACTGATCCATCACGCACCTCCATAGGCGAAAGGAGGTGGGTAGCACACGTTCATATCGCTCGAATCATTCACATTTACACAGATAAAGTGCATGACTTATATACATACCTTGACGTCATACTGAAAACAAATCGCCACCGTACGGCAAAAAGAGAACAATAAGTTTTACCTTACGGCACGACCGCTTATCTCCAACACATGGGTTTTTATGTTTTCAATGTTCTTAAGGAATTAGGGAATAATATTATGATTAAAGAAACTTGGAAACACTCTCAGATTGCAAATGGTGGATTTGTGTTTTTGTTGTCTTCGTAACAGGATTATTGTTACGAAGTTGTAAAGTTGTTTCTCTGACATGCTAATCTTATGGTAGGAAAGAGAGTTTTACTGGAATATTCCCCATCGACTATACGATTGGGACATATTGTCACAGAAGATTTCCAGGTAACGGGAAAAGTGAAAAACTTTAAACTCATAATATACTTCTTTTAGTATGTCAACATTAAATTAAATTACTTTTCATAGTTTATCATCATAGTTAAATTTTAACTTAAAATCATGCAAAAGTCGGATCGAAAGGGTTAAACATCGATTCGATTTTTCGAGCAAATAAATCTTGTGTTCTGACTTATACCACTTGATCTAGCTTAACTACCCAAGTGTTAATGGATTGATGATAATGGGGAAGTGTTACAGCTTCTGTCGGTCAAACCGACCTTGAATCACATAGGTATCACCTGAGGAAGAAGTCTGACTTCAGATCTAGAGTATATGGGGGTAGGCTGCATTCCTGGAGAACTTTCAGGGGGAAATGGCCCACATCTGTGTTTCTCTTGGAGGAAGACCAGATAAGCATCCAACAGCTAGCCTGATCGCAGTGAGTAACACGTTTCAAAAGCGTACATCAGCCTACCAATTTTTAAATAATGCTGGTTATGACATCATGAGGAGAAAACTCTCAGTCTTCCGTTTGAAGTTCCTCATCCATGAGACGTCTTAACACACTTGGAACATATGGGACAAATAAAACAAACACACACTGAAATAAACTGGCTTTCTACAGAGTTACTTAGTCCATTTGGATCTATCAGTTCTGAACTGCATCCAGAAGATGAGGAAGATACCAGAGCTGGTTCCTCATTCACTAAATTTCCTCGCCATACTAACATGAGAACGTTTTACCCTGGATAACATGTATCCAAGCCCACATACACGGCGAATCTTCTGTAAAATCATCAGGTTTCGAACCCGGAATTCCCCGATAGAGAAGCCGAGAACTTTCACAAGTCCATCGCTGCTCTAAGCAGCTTCAGAAGTGTAAGGTTTAGCATATCTATAAACTAAAATTGAAGATGATAGTTTAATGACAGTTTCATGACTTAAAACAATTTTGTCACATCACGCTACCAGACAATGTGCATTTTCACGATTTCTTAGCTCAGCTCATTGTTATATCAAAAACCAGAAGACGATTAAAATTGAAAATCGTGATTCATACCTCCTATCTAAAATTGATTAATTATACCAAGGAAGGGATTGCTTTTCAAAATGGAACGAAAAAGGGCAATTTGATTTTGCAAAATATTCAAAAATATTTTTATAAAATAGTTTGATTTAAATTTATGTTCATTCATGCATTACAAATCAAATGGATGGTATAATAAGTTTCAATGGTATTTTCTTTAGTCTTCATTAACGAATAAATACGAATATTTATTTTATTAAAAATAAATACTTTTTACACAATTTGAAACTGTTTTTGTGAATCTCAGAAAAATAGCAAAGAACCCAGGGGAGTGTTCTACCCTCGACTTACGCAATATGGCTCGTTTTGTGCTTCGTAGTATAGTGAAAATACTAAGTAGAAATTTTGGATGTCTTTCTTTCGACAGATTTCTATCAAAATTTGATATAGATCTACAATTTTGATGATCAGACAGCACACTATATTTCATTTATTCAAGCCGTTTTGTTTTTGAGTCATAGAGCTCACATAAACTCGAATATACAGACTGACAGACGATCAT